>JBBPNZ010000046.1:0-48212 GCA_038091195.1 Phylloporus rhodoxanthus | reverse complement strand
AATATCAGCAACCGAATTACACTGACAGGGAACGAGAGATAAAGGTGGTGTATTTCCCTCGTGTTTGGAGCGAGATTTTGACGTGCAATGTAGGCCCTCGGCAATTGTAAAACCCCAAAGCGCCTGAGAGACATTCTATCTCTGCTTGAGAAGATGATTTGGAGGCACGGTAAATGCGGTTATAAACCTTTGCGCGACAAAGTCTGTCCCTCGAAGGTAGTCTTTTTTTCCTGTCAATACAGTGAATTTCACGGCTTAAGCATAGACCACCATAGGTCGTTAGGCCCGGCAACCAGGCGATGGACAACACCATTATCTTGGTGCGTATGGTTGATGTCGAGAATAAAATGGTTTCTAATAACAGCAGGAAATGGTTTCCGAGCATTCGCTTCAATTGAAGTCTCAGCCCTCACGATACAGTGGCGATATGTCCATTGATTCGAACGGAAACTCGATTCTTGCTCAAGGAATATCTCAAGCCAGGAACCATGGTGTGTATAAACCTCGGTTTGTCGAGTTCACATGTAGTTACGTCGAGGTGTGTATGGAATTAACTTTTCTAAAGTGGAGCTTCTAATCTGTGTAGGTTCTTCGTTATGTTATGGTTGTGACCAATTTTGTCATCCCAAAGCAACTCTGGGGATCTCGGAAAAATCTAAAATTGGTGCAGAACTGTATGTACTCTGGTAGTTTTCGCAACTTCGGGTAATAACATATTGTAGATGTCAAGGAATTCATTGTAGCTCGCCGATTTGAAACTTTATCACTGCACTACGTCCTTCAAGGATTCAGCACCACTGACTGTGACTGGCTTACTCCCCAGGGGGCACATGGATGCAATCATGGACGAGTTCCCATAACGGACTCGTTAAAGCGACGAGAATTGTTGGAAGAGTTCATATTTTGGTATTTTGATTCATTTGTTATTCCGCTGATCAAGGTGCGTGAACGCTTGATATATCAAAATAATAGGTCAACGTCTTGCTTTCTAGACAACATTCTATGTAACTGATTCGTCTGCATTCCGTAACCGAGTTTTGTATTTCAGACAAGACGACTGGGAGAACCTTTGCGCCCCATTAATAGATCATCTTAGTGAGAAAACCTTCAAAGAAATAGAAAAGGTTGTTGGTTTAATTGTTTTGCTCTTTGTTGACAATTTTTCCACAGCACGAAGCCGAAGAAATCCTTCGACAACGTAGACTCGGATTTTCTTTCGTTCGCCTCCTCCCCAAGGAAACAGGGGTTCGTCCAATCGTCAACCTGAAACGTAGGATGCTCAAAAACAATGTATGATACCTGGGTGGTCCTGTCTGTACGAGATTGATCGTCGTGTTGCAGTCCTTGAATGTTGGCCACTCACAGTCCATCAACCAAATTCTTCAGACAACCTTTCAGATACTGACCTATGAGAAGGTGAATATCCACAGCAGAATGGTTGGAATTTCAGTGGTTGCTTACCTCCCCAGCAACGTCAACCGGACTTGCTCGGTGCTTCCGTATTTGGACCGAATGAAATATATACGCGACTGAAGGCGTACAAGGCGAGGTTATTGAAGGATAATCCTTCGGGCATATTGTAAGTACCTGATTAATCAGAACGCGATGATCAAGTTGAAAGAAGAAGGCCCAAATTGTACTTTGTAAAGGTCGACGTTCAAGCTTGTTTCGACACCATTGAACAATCCATTCTCTTGACGATTCTGAAAGATCTCATATCCGAAGTAGCTCGTTGAACTTCTTGTGTCTTGCCAGAACTCATTACGTTCAAAGGATACTTACCTTATTCAAAGGTACGGACAGATAACCCCGGTCGCCGGCAGGATCAGGCGGGAATATGTTAGGAAGGCATACACAGAAGGTTCTTCAAGCTGTGCATGCTTAACGCCTCCAATTCAACGTTTACGTTCACAGATGAGCACCCCGATTTCGTAGCCTATGCTCGCAACTTGGCAAACGCATTGCGGGATACAGTTTTTGTCGACCAGGTAGGTATTCACGGTCAAATCCATCTGATATACCCCACTCTATCTTCATGCCTTCAACAGGTGACCTACAGTTTGGAAAGTCGGAAGGCAGCGATGCAACTTCTTGAAGAACACATCAATGACAATATCGTCAAGGTGGGCTAAGAGAATTGGTAAACAATTCATTTCTGATTGATTTACAGATCAACCAGCGCTATTATCGCCAAGTTGTCGGCATTCCGCAGGGATCCGTACTTTCTTCGTTGTTGTGTTGCTATTATTACGGGAATCTGGAGAACGGAAAGTTAAATGAATTTGGTTCGAATGACCCGCAAAATGTAAGCCATGACTGTATCCTATTTCGTTGGTTGAGTTGTTTGATATGGCATCCAGTTGCTCGTCAGATTGATCGATGATTATCTCTTCGTGACTACCTGCCCACGAACGGCAAGGTCCTTTTTGGCGACAATGACTGCAGGTCACCCCGAGTACGGTTGTACGATATCGGAAGAGAAAACATTGACAAATTTTGATTATGATGCGCAAATTATGAATGTCATCCCCCCTGGGCAGCGATGTATGTCACTCAATGTCTTGTAGATAGAACTAATCACCGCTATTTTCAGTTTTCCCTTGGTGTGGGTTACTGATCGACACAAAGGACCTCTCAATCCTTGCTGACTTGACACGATACAGTGGCACAGGTAGATGTTCTCCATTGTTTGGAATTGTGCTGAGTGAAAATGCCTCTGTGTAGACCTCAGAGATTCGTTGATAGTGGATAAAGACCGCAATGCTGGTGTCAAGTTTGCTCACAAAATGTTGCGGTTCGTCTCGTTCACTCCCTGCGCCATCTATAGCTAATGAGCACACAAGACTGGCTAAATCGAGGAACCATATCATCTACAACGACACTAGCCTTAACAGTATAGATACCGTGTATTTGAACATTTACAGGCACTTCCTTGTGGCGGCTGCACGGATGCATTACTACCTTGAAAGCTGGGGAATCGATATTGCAAAGAATGTCAATTTTTTGCATCGTACGTCTTCGCGATACTTTACACGTGGTTGCGACTAATCTCGAAAAGATACTATCCGCCAGATGATACGATACACATACGCAGTAATCATGCAGAGTGCAAGAGGTAAAGTCTCTCGAACAAACGGAGGAAAATGCGACATCCATAAGGCGCATGTCCTTTGGTCAGTTCTCTGTGTAACATCCGAATCGTACGCTCAAGTGATGCTATGGCTAGGCTAGGCACACATGCATTCCATGCAGTGCTGAACAGAAGTTTCGATCTTTACAGTTCTTCCCTTCTTAAGCCACTGGCTTTCGAACTTTCCCTCCCTAGGAATCAGCGTATCAGGCGCCGGTTCAGAAAAATTGTCAAGGAGAGCTTCCCAACCATAGTATCTCTAGGCCTTTGATTTGTCGCGAGTGCGTTCTGCGAGATTAACACTGCCCGTCGGTTTACCACTTTGTGTAACTCTGCGAGTGTGCTGTACAATATAGACTTGACCGCCGTGCGCAACCTTAGACAGGCCTTAGCAAGCCCAGTTGGCCAGAAACGCATGGAAGTCGGCTTGGAGCCGCGCTGCCTTAATCCCGTTGGCTGCACACTGTACACGCGAAAGGCCTCGCGGCGGAAGGCGTTGCATGTGGCACGATCTCATAGTACCTGAATTCAAGGCTCCTTTAAGGACATCCTCTCATCCGGGCGACCCGTCGGTCATCAAACCATTGCGACAGAGTTCGTCGCAATCATGGCTCGCCCGTCGACCACGACCTTGAGCTTCATTGCAATTGCGTTTCTAGTCGTCTCGCTCGCCTACCTTGCTCAGTCCCATGTGTCGCCTCTGGGGCCGGCACCATACCTCGGTACAGGTCTCCAACTTTCAGTTATTCTCTCGACCCTCGTAAATTATGTACAGGCCACCGCATATGCTCCCTTTGCAACCCAACAAATATCTTTCTCCGCCCAAAACCCAGCACAGAGAGACTCGGACGTCAACGATCCGGAAGTTACCATCAATGCACCGCGGCCTCGCTTTTCTAGACGAATGGTGGCTGTCGGCGACATCCATGGCGACCTTTACATCACAGGACGCGTGCTCCAAATGGCTGGTGTTGTGGATGAGGATGGAAACTGGAGTGGAAATGTCGACGTTTTCGTTCAGACGGGCGACATCATAGACAGGTGCGTGCTCTGGTTGTGTTTCCCGGAGACTAGGCTTACTGTTTTTATTAGAGGTGAAGATACCATCGAGCTCTTTCAGTGGATGGAGGATCTCAGAGAACAAGCACACGGTGTGGGAGGCGAGGTAATCAGCCTTCTAGGAAATCACGAGTGGATGAACGTCATTGGTGAGTCGTTGGTTGTACACCTTGCAAACGTCTCCAGGGCTGAGCAGTGTCTTGTAGGTGATTGGAGGTAATCATCTCAAATCATTCGTAGCAGTGATCGCATGACGACCATCGCATAGATATGTTTACCCCTCTGAAATAGAAACGTTCGGCTCCATTAGTGCCCGCCAAAAGGCCGTCACGACTGGATGGCTCGCCAACACATGGGCATCCAATTATACAACAGCCGCACGCATTCCTCTTCACAGTCTTCTTGGACCTCCCAATACCGACTATCCACCCGAGAAGGGCAGCATGTTTGCACGTGCAAATGCCGGGCCTCTCTCACACTCGGCATTTTCTTTCGTGCATGGTGGGCTAGCGCCAACGTACCCGAGCCTCCAGCCATTTCCAAGCGCAATTAATGATATCTCTGCAGCACTTCTTCGTAAATTGAGAACCCGTTCTCCACAGCCTCCCCCTCACCCACCTCACGCATACCCCGGGCTGCCCGCAGGTACTACGCGCGAGGAGGCGCGGCTTTACGGTGCTGACGGTCCTCTGTGGTACCGCGGGTGGGCAGAGGAAGAAGAGTCCAAGATTTGTTCCCTTGTCGACCAAGTCCTTCAGAAGACTGGTACGCGTCGGATGGTTATGGGGCACACACCCCACTTGCAAAGCATTGTGGCACGCTGCGGAGGCAAAGTGCTCATCATTGATACTGGTGTGTTTCGGTGTTGAATGAAGAGCGCTTTTGCTGATTGTTGTACAGGCATTTCGCATGCTTATGGAGGGGCACTTTCTGCTTTGTCCATAGAATATACCCTAGAACCCGTCAAGGGCGGAGGATGGAAAGAACAGGAAGTAGTCAAGGCATTGTACGCTGAACAGGAGGACGAGCTGTTGGTGACGGCTGAGCGTGAGTTCGGCGGAGACTTGTTCTAGATAAAATAGCAGCAACTACTAAGGGGTTCTGTGGTTGGTCAGCTAGTCGGGATTACTATTTATCAGGACACTCAGCCATGTCTTACATTCTTGTCTCCTTTCCATTATATGTCTGCTCCCTCGACGGCTTCAGTATCTAGTGGTCAGACTCACTATTACGACGCACCTGTTATGCATTTCTCTCCTATAAACAACGCTACCGGCGAGGGACAAGGAGGAAGTTCGGCTGCGCCCCGCCTTGAAGGTGAGAATGGTAGTTTCGCCATAATTGCCTTGCTCATCGACTCTGCAGCTTCCGGAAGCTCGAGCAGCACGCATCAGCCCTATCGTGCGGAGCAGACAGCCCCTTCCAAGCGTGTAGAAGATGAAGTCGGACAGAAGACAGCTTCCCTCCGTTCGCTGCCGACTGAACCCGACGACCAGGATAAACAAGGTGCTGGAATGAAGACGGCCCATAAGAGAAACGGTAACGCTTTGGCAAGGCAAGCGTCAGTTCGGACGAATGCAAGTACGCACACGACTTCTGCGTTTGGGAGTGGCGCACCACTCACGGGACCAAACGCCGAGCCCAACGTCAACCAAAGTCTAGTCGAGAGGGGCGCAAACGCTGAGCGATCTCTGAGTCAGAAGCAGAAGAACCGAATCACGAAGGAAGAGCGTGCGTTTTTCCAACCGAAACCTACGCATAGCGCTGACATTGGAGCAACAGAAAAGGAGTCCAAAAAGTTTTCCAAGCTTCTCAGGACGGAGTCGACCACCGAGAAGGTGGCCCTGGACTCGGCTTTGAAAACTCTTTCTTGCCTTCAAAGCCTTCATAAAACAGCGATCAAACGAGAGGGGAAAGCCGAAACTTCGTACGCCAAGGCACTTTCCGCCGCCCAGGACGCAGAGGGCAGATTCCATGAGGAAAAGGCTCGGGCAATTGAAATGCGCGCTCGGGCAGAAGCCCGTTGCATCCAGGAGCGTGCGCGATGGGAAGGAAAGGAAGGTGAAGTCCACGCACAGCAAGAACGATTGGATTCGGCCAGAGGGACCGTGAAGGAGACGGAATCGCGCATCGCTGAATGTGCACGCGAAGTCGAGAGGCTTCGCATCGTGAAGGCAACAGATGAGGTCTGTCAGTGATGCCACATTCATGGACAACGTTAACATTTCCTACAGCGCGAAAGAGAGGTGAAATTAATTGAAATGGCTGGACAGAAGTAGCAACATGTGTTACGATCCGTGTTATCTGATGTTAGCATCCATCCACTAGTGCGTCTTGTCAACCTGTACTATATCGATAGTCTAAGACCGTTTCCGAATGAATGAATTTCTGAGGTGAAAAGAAGAGTCAGTAACCGAAGATTGGAACTGTGAGAGACGCAAAGGATCAGATGGCTGTTCTTAGTGTTTAGTAGGTTTTTTTCACCACTGCCACTGGCTCAGGCATGGGTAATAATTGATATCTCATCGTGTAGTTGCATGAATAACAAACTTTGGGGACTCACCCTGGACTTCGAGTTTGTATTGTGCGTGAGCGATTGGTGGGTGAAGTAGAAAACCCAAGGCCCGCTGAGGTAAGCGTTACACCCACGCACGAATTCGGCGTCGGGCGAGTTGCAGGGGCTGACTCGCTACGGTTGCTGAGCCAGAGCGCAGAGCGACCAGCTGGAGCGCTCAAAGTACGCTAGCCAAATCAGTATTGGGAGGGAACCGGAATGAACCCTCTGGTACACGTTTCCATTCGTTTTATTGATTGATTGGTTGATTGCTCCAAGTTGACCTTCAGGTGCAGACTTGTTCGGAATAGCCGAAGTGTCACTGTCAGGCATATTTGTATTGGCAGATCTCAAGTGAGTCCAGATGGCATCACGATGGTAACGTGTCGCGATTTCCTGTTGCTTAGTCCCTCCACAAGGAGCTGCACACACTTAATAATGCAATAAGGATACACACCAGAAGTTCACGGTATGCGTTACTCTCTGATTCCCCTCTTTTTCTTTTGGCTTAATATTGGTTCTGCCACTCTTCAATACCGTGGTGCTGACTTTTCGTCCTTGCTTCTACTGGAGTCCACGACCAATATCCAATACGCTTGTTCGCCATACGCCGCATGTCAGCCGTTTGAGGAAATCCTCTGTGATTTTGGGGTCAACCTTGCCCGTGTTCGGATTTGGGCCACCGGAACATACAACTTAAAATATGGTCTTGAGCTTGCTAAAAGGGCAAAGGCCGCTGGAATGGACCTTATGGTCGATCTTCACTATAGTGATACATGTGACGTCTCTTTTTTTGAATCAGCATGCAACCTAATTGTCGTTGAACGTAGGGGCTGACCCTGGACATCAAGCTATCCCTCAGGAGTGGCCAACTGATCTTGAGGGACTTGCGTCCAAGGTCTACAAGTATGCTTGTAACCTCCTTTTCGACCAAGGCTGACGCACGGACTTTTCCTAGTTACACTTACACAGTCGTGGAAGCATTCAGTGCCCAGGGGACTCCAATTGAACTGATTCAGGTATGGTTTCCTTTACTTAACTGTCATCACTTTTAGTTCTTGCAATGTTGTTGACGAAATCTGAATGCAGATCGGGAATGAAATCAACGCAGGCTTCCTCTGGCCCACTGGGGAAATTTCTGGCAATAATTTTAGCGGGGCATCCAAGCTTCTTCATGCCGGTGCATCTGCGGTTCGCAAAGCTTCACCTTCTACGAAGAACGTTATCCACTTGGCTAACGGATGGGATAAAGAAGATGTCTCCTGGTTCTTCACTGGAATATTCAGCGTCGGCGAGACCACACAGGGCCAAGGTGGCTTTCTGAAGCAGTCGGACGTTGACATGATGGCATTCTCTTTCTATCCGTTTTACGGAACAGCTGCCACTCTTGAGAACCTGGGTTCTTCAATGGACTATGTCGTATCTACGTACAAGAAGGTTGGTGGCATGATGAAACAGCCTACTTGGTTTTCTCTATCTAATATTGCAGGACATCATTATCGCTGAAACTGATTGGCCGGCAGTATGTGACACGAAAGCGACGCCGCTCAGTGAACCAACTATCCCTGTTAGTGTCGAGGGGCAGATTATCTGGACCAAGGGCATCGTTGCCATTCTCGACAAACTTGACAAGGCGATAGGACTTGTATACTGGGAACCCGGCTGGGTGGACAATGCAGCCCTGGGTTCTCCTTGCTCAGTCTGTTTTTTATCTCTTGATCTTGCCTGCCTCTGACTTCCCTTGTGTCATAGGATAATCTTCTGGTCACTAACGAAGGAGCGATCAGATCGTCCATGGCTTTGTTCCGGGAAATGTAACGGAGATCTTAGGTTTCAGTTCCGTCGATAGTTGTTGGTGCTCAACTTTTATGAGTCGGGCTTTCGTAATTAATCGCGGTACTAATGTATCTACGTGGGTAGTACCGGGATGACCAATTCCTGCTCGATCATGCTGAGGCGGTTTGTATCCGTCTCTAAATTACCTGCAACTTGTTATCAATTGGAGTCCTCACAGCCACGACTATATCATATTCGTAGTCCAGTTCTTCGATTCAGTTCAGTACCTCCTGTTTCAATCCACCAACGCCTGCACCCGTTCCATTCATCGACTCAAACCATGTCAACAACCACTTCCGCGTTTTACGATCTCAAAGCAGACCTCCCCGGTGATCAGACCTACGGTTTTGAGCAGCTGAAGGGCAAGGTCGTTCTCATTGTCAACGTCGCATCGCAGTGGTACGTGCACCACTTTTGTTCTGCACTGTATGATGGCGCTGACCATCGGGGTACAGCGGGTTTACGCCGCAGTACAAAGGCAAGTCATATCTGCCACCTACTCACGACGACTAGGATAGACAGCGCTCTCACTCAAAGGTCTGCAGAACCTGTATGACAAATACAAGGATCGCGGCTTCGTGATCCTTGGCTTTCCTTGTAACCAGGTCAGTAGGCTCAGGTGTGCATTGAGAATACCTCTGACACGATGTTTCCATTCCTTGGCTAGTTTGGTGGTCAGGAACCAGGTGACGACGTGGCCGTCGGGTCGTTCTGCCAGCTCAACTATGGCGTCTCGTTTCCTATCATGAAAAAGTCCGACGTCAACGGTGACAACACCAACCCTGTTTACAAGTGGCTGAAAACCGAGAAAGCGGGCATCCTGGGTTTGAGTCGTATCAAGGTCTGTCGTTTGGTTACCCTTGACATCATCCAGTCTGACATGCGAGGATATAGTGGAACTTTGAAAAGTTTTTGGTCGACCAGAATGGCAATGTCGTAAATCGCTGGGCGTCCACGACAACACCTGAAGCCATTGACACTGCTGTGAAGAAGATTCTTGAGGGAAATACTGAATGACTCGCGGTGGGAGAACCATCCATGGACAGGCCCAAGCTTTAAGCACATAGTTGTCCAGGTTTAGGGAACATTTTATTGTATTTGCATAACCATGTATTCTGTCAAGTTGGCCAATGGACCACAATTTTCTTGATACAAGTTGTCGACGTACATTAATGATAAACTATTGCAAGCAAGTAAATTCTAATGGAATGCTCGGTAGATGTATCATTGGCGAGATGAGGCGAGAGCAACGTTTCAATGTTTAGTCAAAGCCACCAGTCAGACGGTCTCATTGTTGGCCTCGGTCATTTTCACCCACAAACTACCCTGTCCCGACGGACGTCAGACAGCCTCTATGACAAGCGAATTTATCGGAAGGAACTCACGTGTACATACATTGTGAGGTGAATCTTTGGAAAGATTTTTTCAATACCCTTTCGCTCTCCCGCTTCTGTTCAAGTAGGAAGGGGGAAGTGTCAGGAGCTCGTGCGTGGGGTGCTAAACTTATCGAGTCAAATTGTTGCAAGAGTTGGATCAGCATGAAAGGTCATTATATGCAAACTGGTGTCGAAGAACAGTTTATTAGCAAGACTCGGAGTACGAAAGAAAAATGTGTGTGCAAATACTTACTTGACCGAGGCAAATGCGAGATCCGGCATTGAACGGAAGAAATATGAAAAGTTGGGATGTGAGATACTTGTGCAATCGATGGTCCAAAAAGCGATCGGGATCAAACTCCTCAGCTACTAGAAACGGACCGCAGATGAAATTACCGTCTGGTGCTTCGGATGATGCATGAAGAACACAGAATACGACACCCTGTTACGCCCGATGCGGACCAGTGACATACTGAGTATTTGCTGGAACATAATATGGTTTCTCCAATGAGTTGGGGGAGGGCAATGTGGTAGCTTTGAAGCTCTCTCTGCATGCGGTGGGATCTAGCACTTCTTCCCTACCGAATGTTGAATGGTCAATAGCATAAACGAGTAAATTATATCTGATTGGTAGACGGCACTACTTACACGGCAGGGAACAATCTCAATGTCTCTAAAGCAACATTTTGTGAGACTTCGGTATAGAAATCACCATTAATAATTCATGGATGGCCTCACATGTAGGTTGATCAGCTGGTCCTATCTTCGCCATTTCTAAGAGAGCCAGCACATGTGGATGTGTTGATAACAAATGTCAGCGTGCCCGCTGTCTCATTACAAATAGTTTGTCGATGGTCATACAATAAAGCATCTCACTTACAGTGTCACGACCAGCAATCATGATGCTCAGAATGGGGTGATTGAGAAGCGTTCCCTCGTCGGAGGACTCAGGGATCGTTTGTACCCCTTGGTGATGCCTGTCCTTGCATCCTTAGGTTCAACGTAGGCGTTCACAATTTTCATTGGTTTTGTTGTGTCGTCACCGAAAAGCTCAAAACAGAGGACATAGCCAATCTCTGCGCAGTCGTCGAGGAGCGGCGTATTAGAGAGACTGTACGCATTTCCCGAAGAGGAACTTTGGTGAACCGTAAAATAGCGTCCTGACGATTTCGTTCGTCCAGAAGTAAGAAAATGATTGTAGCTAGACGTACCTGGAAGTCCACTGGGTAACCAGCATGAAGGACTTCATGAGTGTGATCACGCGCTCGGCATGGCAGTCAAAGATATAATATAAAGTGGCTGATGCAATCATGGGTAAAGAATGGGCGTGTCATGAATTGATGTAATTTCCACATGTCGACTAAGGGAATGAGGATAAACTCCGCAGGGAGAAAATATAAAGAATTACCATCAGAATCGAGGACGCCTGTAATACAGTACCCAGTACATTAAGCATTGTATGCCTGGACTTGTCCCCTGGGGAATCAAAATTCCATGATTCAAATCGCACAGTATCCAACAGATGGCTCGCACCAGGATATCCAGTATTCATGTGTTCCACCAATTTTAGCATCATATGGATGTTCCCAGGACGTTATTAATGGTACGAGCATCCAAATTAACTCGTAACTGCGGGCAAGACTCGTGACTGCGATCCGCAGAGGCAAGCCTGCAGCCAACCACGAGGATGAGGTTAGTAATCCACAGTTAGCGCAGTACCGTAAAACAGCCACGGCGCGTGAACGCTAGCTGTGGTTGCCAAGGGCTATCTGTGTCAGGGAGCAATCGGCGAGAGTCGGGAAACATCCAATGATGATCTATGTAGTGACTCGACCGAAACGGCAAATGGCAAAGTGACCTGACCCGCCAAAAAAGGAAATCGGATATTACGTGAGCACATTTAACGGCCGGCACAACGTGGGTCCCGGCATGTACAAACAAACACAGGAGGAGCAGTATAAATTTGCCTCCTGCTCCCAGCCTTCACACCGTCTTTGCCTGTTGGCCATCAACCCACTCTTCAGTTCCGCTGCATTCACCTCCTCAACTACCCACTATTTCATCCCTAATTTCGTCTTCATTTCCCAACTTCTGTCCACGCAGAAGCAAGCGCAGAAGAGCCAATTTCATGCTTCGACCTCGTCTTCATAAATCGTTGCATCAATCTCTCTCTCGGTTAGAGTCCTCCAGTACCGTGAGTAACCCACCGAGGCTCCTTTCCATCGCCCACGGTACTGATTCATGTCCTATTCAGCCCTAAATACCACCGCCGATCATGGCTAACGCAGGAATCGTCAACATTCGCCGTGACGTCGATGACAAATTCTATCGCTATCGCATGCCGTTGCTTCTCACTAAGATCGAGGGAAAAGGCAACGGTATCAAGACTGTCATTCCAAACATGACCGATGTCGCTCGTGCTCTCTCCCGCCCTCCCGCTTACATCACAAAGTTCTTTGGCTGCGAGCTTGGTGCTCAAACTCCGATTGACGAAAAGAATGACCGCTACATTGTCAACGGTGCTCATGATCCTACTAGGCTTCGCGAACTCCTCGACGGTTTCATTGACAAATTTGTCCTTTGCCGCTCGTGCAAAAACCCTGAGACCGACCTCATCGTCACCAAAACTGGTCGCAACGAGGATATCATTCGTGATTGTAAGGCTTGTGGAGAGAGGACAGGCATTGACATGAGACATAAGCTCGTTACTTTCATCCTCAAGAATCCTCCCAAAAAGAGCAAGAAGGGCAAGACTGAAGCCAATGGCGCCGCCACTGGCAACGGGAACGGTGTCCATGCTGCTGCTCCCACCGACCCTAGAGAAGGTTCAGACAACGCGGCCCCGGCTGCAGACAGTGATGACGAGCTGACAAAGAAGATCAAGGCAGAGGCCGCGGCTTTGACTACGGAAACCGCGCTTGCTGGCGATGAATGGTCTGCCGACACCTCACCTGAGGCAGTCCATGCTCGCATGAAGGCTTTGGGAGGTCAGATCTCCTATACTGAACGCGGTGGGGACGATGACGGAAGCGAGGAGGATGCCGACAGCCCGTACTCTCAGTTTGGCCACTGGGTCGAAGAAAACAGGGGAGAGGAAGATGTTGGATCAGTGCAAATTTACAAGAAGGCTGAGGAGTTGGGGGTGGAAAAGAAACACAAAACGCTCCTCGTTCTTGTGCAGGCCCTGCTTACCAAGGATGTTGTGGCGGAAATTACGACTTACAAGTCCCTTTTAGCAAAGGTATGTCGGGTGCTGTTATCGCTGTTGCTACTGACTTGGCATTGTGTAGATGGTCACTTCAGAGAAGCATCAGAAATCTTTACTCGGAGGCATCGAGCGATTGGTCGGATTGACGCATCCCGAGTTGATCCCTACTGTTCCGAAGATTCTTATGGCCTTGTACCAGAACGACATTTTGGATGAAGATGTTGTCACCCAATGGGGTACTCATGTCAGCAAGAAATACGTGGACAAGGAGACGAGCAAGAAGGTTAGGAAGGCTAGCGAGCCCTTCTTGAAATGGCTTGAAGAAGCGGATGATGACTCGGAGGATGACGAATGAGTGGTACACGTATGACACATCTGTTTCCTGTGATCTATTGACGTCTATTGAATCTGTTTCGCCTCTGGCTTTGTGATCTGTCAGCTTTGTGACTATCCCTTTGTTACTCGCACTGTCATCATACCATGTCTTTTGAGGACAAACCACCGTTCAAAGCGCCCCACATTGAAGACTCGAAAAAAAGGGTGAGAGTCTTGTTTGGGGGAAAGGTCGTCGTCGATAGCTACAAGCCCAAACTAGTGTATGCCACTAGCCCCTGACAATAGAGCGGACTAATTCACTGTCTATCCATTAGCTGGGAGCATCCTTACTACCCTCTTTATTTCTTCCCATCCTCGGACCTTTCACCCTCCTTGCTACAGAAGTCCGACCAAGTTGGACCAGTGGAAGGGACAACCATCTACGATTTGGTGGCACGCGATCGTGTGGCCAAGGCAGCTGTAACGGAGTTCACCAGCGAGCACAAGGAACTCGCGGGGCTCTTTAAAATCAATTTTGCCTCCGCAGATGCATGGTTCGAAGAAGATGACCGAATCTACGTGCACCCCAAAGACCCGTACAAGGTATGTCTCGGACTCTTTGCAGTGGCCCGTTAGCTAGGTCTGACTCCGCGCCCAGCGCGTCGACGTAGTGCAAACTTCGAGGCATGTCCGTATCGAAGTAAACGGCGCCGAAGTGGCAAATACGCGCAGGGCATACTTTTTATTTGAGACCAGCTTGCGTAGGAGGACGTACATCCCCATCATGGACGTTCAGCTTGACCTTTTGAGGCCCTCACAAACCACATCCGCTTGCCCGTACAAGGTCGGTATTCCTCACTCATCTGGTGCGGCGCGTTTGACTGACAGCGATCAGGGTTGGGCAAATTACTTTGACGTGGAGTTGCCGAACGGCGAAGTTCACAAGGACATTGTGTGGTTCTATCGCACTCCCACCGCCGAATGTATGAAGATCGCAGGTCTCCTGGCTTTCTATGACGAGAAGGTGACCGTTTGGGTCGATGACGAAAAGCAAGAATGAAGCGTTCGTTGAGCGAATCTTACTCGTTGTACAATAGTTTCAGAAGCGCGACACGAAGAATAAGTACTCTGCTACATGTTAAATCAGTTCTGTAGAATGTCTGGCTTGGAATGCAGGCAAGTAATTACAGCTGTTCGCAAAACGATGCGGGAGACGCAATCGAAAAATTGCGTTTCCTCATCGTTTGCAAACAGCTATAGATGGTACAACACACCGCGTCACCGAAACCAGGGGAAAAAGCTACTTAGGATCCAAGAATACTACGGTATAAATGATTGATCCAAATAACTTGATGACTACTGCATGACGTAGCTTATCAGTATAATCCCAAGGAGTGATGACACCAACACACCCAGAAACCTCCATGCAAGTTGGGAATACGGTGATGTAATCCTTGCTGTTGTTTCAGGTCGGCGTCAGGGAGTTCAATTCGAACATCAAGTTCGGTCACCGCAACTTCAAGACCGAGAGCGGTGATTCTTTCCATGTTAGTGCGGAGTTCGCTTGCAGAACCGATGATGAGATGGTACTCGAAACCAATGCCATGAATTGGGATGATATTTTCCACGAGACCCTCGACAAGTTTGACCATCGCATCAATCTTGGGGCCTAGGAAAAGATGATGACCGCGATCACCGAAAGCACGGAAAGTTGGTGGAGCTCACCGGCGTACCCAAGGTTGTATTCATTGATGTGCAGTTTCGTATTCGGGTCAGCATCGTGGGCCATTTGTAGTGCGATGTTGATGTAGGATGAGCCCAAGTACATCCCGTCATCCGCGAAGGGTTCTTAAACCCAGAAACCAGATAAGCTCTTTCAAGCGCACAGCAGCAAGGATTTACTGAACCTATCATTGACGACATCCCAGGCATCTTTAAACAAGGTCCCAAAATTTCAACTGGTTGGAAGACATAACTTACAGCTATTATTAATGGCATAGTTTAGCACGACCGAAGTTTGCACTACTAGGGGCAAGGACGAAGAACAATAACATCATCGTAGCAGTAGCCTCTGGGAGGGAGCCTCACGGTCCCGAGGTATGTTGTCCATGTGAAAGAGATTTATACGTCTTTCACGAGTATTAGAGGTAACCTGGAGCTATTCCAGGGAGATGCGATGATGAGCTTGCGAGAGATTCATATATGATCTGAGTTTCAAAGTAGTTTCTTGCGACACGCAATGTCCCGCCTCGTTAAAGACGATGCTCTCGCACAGATCAGCGATGCCACTCTGGGGGCTTTTGTGTTTGTTCCACCCTCGGAAGTTCTCAACCATTTGATTCGATTCTTGTCAACATGGAGTGGTACCGAGTTGCGTACGGCTCTTCTCCTTTAGTGCTTCCCGCTTACCAGCGTGCATCCCATTCAGCAAGCTATTCGCGGTATGAAAGTATGACTTTGAAACAATGCTCTAGTACTCAATCTATTTTCCAGCTCATTCAGTATACAATGAAGCTCGTTACCCCGGTTTTGCTGGCACGGGCGAAATTCCAGCATCGACTAGGACTGCGGAAAGAACCGATCAGTAGTGTTGCGGCATCACTCACAGAATGTTCTGGCATAATTGGTGATTTCAAAATGTTGGGCAGATTCTGGGGTAAGGAAGTCCGCATTTGACACTGATCATCCAGATAAATCGATCGTCTAGGTTTACTGCCCATCCTACAATGGATGATATCCTTGGAAAGGAATCCTCCACCGACCCGCGCTCTCCTCACAATTGAGCGTTTACAAGGATGGTCCATGTTGGCGTACTATCCATTGGAACATCTTTATTACTTGCGTGCTCGCAACCTTATTCCGGCCACAATCCCCTCTATTACATCTCTCTTTCGACGCGCCTCGAAACGGATTCATCTCAATGCCAACTCCCTTGTTATGTGGTCTTGCCGTGCATGGGCAGTCTATGTCATCCTCCAGTTTGCGCACTTGATAGAGGACAGGAAGTTGCTGCTTATGAAAGAGAAATTTTTGAGGAAGGGCAAGGGGATCGCATTAGAAGACAAGGAAGATCTGCGAAATAAATGGGATTCTTTTTGGAATGAGCTTGTGGCTAACTCCGCTAATTTACCGTTGGCTCTTCATTGGTGAGATGCTTTCTCTAATGGCCGTCGGTTCCTCAAGCTTCTTAAAGGTCTTTTGAGCGAGGCATCTTTACCAATGAGGTATGTGTCTACATAAAAAAGAGCAGCGCCACTAATATGTGACTTCAACAGATCTGGCTCACGATTTTTGGATTCATAAATGCGGTGGCTTCCTTCAGAAGCGGTTGGAAAGCTACTGCCCTCCCTTCGACAAAAAAAGGCAAGTCGAACGCCATGGTGGAAAGTAACCCCTAGGACTACAACCGACAAAGAGTCTCGTATTTTTATTCTTCTGATAGTAGCTTTGCCGACGCTCAACTTGCAAAGTATTTTTGGCGCAACAGAATGCCTTGTAGCCTTGAATATGTCATTCACTTATCTTTGTGTGGATCCGCCAGCGTCCATGCTGTCTTATGGTGCTGAAGCGATGGATTTGCCTTCTTTTGCCAGCGATTGAAAAACAGATGTGTCATTCATAGATCGGCCCTTTGGTTCAACATTGATTAAAGTCAGCCGTGTGTGGTCATCAACATACCAGTATCCAATCCTCCGAGTACTCACACTTCGGAAAGGCGGATAACGAGCATTAATATTATACGATGCCCAGAATATGTACACCTCGATCCACGCAGAATCACGTCGCCCCCATTTTTGCATCACAAGGTATGCCATTCCAAACGAGGTCTCAAGTATCTCTGATCCCATACTCATATGGGGGGTATCTAGATGTCCTCGCGATGTCCCAACGGCCCCAAAAGCACCGGCGCAGCATCGTACTCGTCTTGGACTTCCCGCAAAAATGACAGTATCTATCCGTAATGTGTAAACGCGGAATAACCATTCAGCCCTGGCATAGCTTACAAATTGATGTCGCTGGGCACCCATCGATTTTCCTGGTTCCGTCTTGAGTCTGTCCTGTATGTGGAGAAGCTTATCGTAAAAGTGCTGAATGGCAGTATCATTACGACCCGGTGGGGCGTGCAGGGGCCTGGGATCGTGTGAGACACGTGCCAAAGCAATTAGAACCAGCATTACTTACTGATTCACGGCTGCACTGTACGCCGCACACCGCATAATCCCTGAGTGTATGTTGTTTGCTGAATGGGCTATGATCACACATTATAACTCACCGAATGCCCCAATTGCATCCAAACGGTCGGCATCCTGGACGCAATGAAGTTCCACGCAGGTACTATGCCATTCTTCGAGTTTGCCAGTTTCGCGCAACTTCTTCTCCGTTGTCCATGATACGTTGTCCACGATTTTCACGGTCAAAGCAGCCCGACCATCGGATATCAGGTCCAACGCGTAATCAATGATCAATGATCGGAAGAAGGGCAGAAAATATGCGAAAGGGTCGGCGGCTTCAGCAGCTGAAACGTATTTTTTGTCCAACACGTCATGCAAGATTGCAGCAAGGTCCACAACTAGCAGATCAGGATTTTTATGTGGAAGCGAGCGTGCGAGAGACAAGGCCGTCTTCCTTACGCGTTGGACTGGTAGACCATAAAGATTTACTAGAATCACAAGGGATATATGTCATACCATGAAAAACATCGTGAGAAGGATCATAACGTGCCATTGCGACAATCATCAGCTTCTCTGCCGCAGCGAGGGCAAGCTGCTCAGTTGCAGAAGGATACACATACTGAGTCATGTCGTTGAGTCTGAAGTTAGGCTGAGCCTTTATTTCGGATTTCGGGTTGCTTCCGGCATATAACACTTTGCGCCCACACTCGCTAGCTGTCAAATCATGGGGGTACCAAAAGTTGGACATGCCATTCTTTTTGTCGTTCTTTTACTGTGTTTCGCGCTGACTACACACACCGTACTCTGCTCTGAGCAGCCCAAGTTAGTCGTACGGGTGAATGTCTCAACAAACTCTACCCTGCTGACTGCTCAACATTTTACCAACAACCAGGCTTCTGACATTCATGACTGTGCTGCAGTAGAACAACTGAGCGACCTCAAACGCGCTGTGGAAGATAATGAATCTCTCATCATGCGACAAGTGTTTAGTTGGTTATTCCCCTTTGGTCCTGGTTGGAATGCAGGTGAGTTATTTCCATTTATGAACCTCCTGGCACGTTCGTGAATATCTGTCGCAGTTCTGGGGACCTTTTACATCAGCTCGTACGTCTATTCGACCACAAGATGAGTTCGAAGCCTGGTTTGCTCAGTCCACCAACGTTTCAGGGTACCTAACTTTATCCTTGCATTCATTCCCGCGGAAATCGATTCAAATACCCTCAACACTATGACCGCGTTCGCCGTTAGTTTCCGTCTTCCATCAGTATCTATGATCATCTGATCTTACCAATTGTGCAGACGGGCGGCCTCCTGTCTGATGTCTTCTTACACCTAATACCGCACGCGTTCCTTGGCGAGCATCAAGATTCGGGTGCACATTTGGTTATGGTGGAAGACAAACGAAACATATTGATCGGGTATGTATATGATTGACACATGCTCTAATGATTCAACCGTGCTCGGCAGGCTAGGCATTTTTATCGGTTTCTCCGCTTTTTTCATCATGGAGAAGTCCTTGCGGGTTCTCGGTGGTGATGAAGGAGCCGAGGGTCATGCTCACAGCCATGCTCACTCACACTCGCATGTCGATACATCGGTTAACGCCGTTGCTTCTGGTGTGTCGATTACACCTTCGGCTGATGGTCTGCGGCCCAGAGGCGGAGAGAAAATGTCAGCAAGTAGCCAATCAAAACAAGTCGATTTGCTGCAGCCCAGCACGAGTACCGGCCCTTCGAAGCTCTCGGCCTATCTGAATCTTTTTGGTGACTTTGTCCATAATATGTACGATAGATTTCCCCCTGCTGTATTGGTGCGCCTACTAATCCCATTTCATAGAACGGATGGCCTTGCGTGAGTCAGCAGGCACATATAGTAGTTTCTTCTGAGTTTGTCTGCAGCATGGCAGCATCTTTTTACTCTTCCCCCCTGATTGGTGCAACCACTACTCTAGCTTGCTTTGCGCACGAGATACCTCACGAGATCGCCGACTATTCAATCCTGGTTCGCAGTGGATTTAGTAAGCGGCAAGCCATGCAATCGCAGTTTTTGACTGCCATTGGTGCATTTGTACGTCTTCTTAATTACGAGAGGCCCTGAACTCAGATTATGCGTTCAATTTTGATTAGGTTGGGTGAGTGCGCCAGGCAATGTTGGCGGTGCCTCTCTGACCTTGTTTGTAACAGTACATTCATTGGGATAGCTATTCATAACCTATCAGCCTCCGAGACGGAGCCAGCGTCGGTTGATTTAGCGGCCGGCGTGAGACAGGATGCTTCCGGAATCCTCGGCACCACGACGCAGCTTGCGGACTTGGTACGTTTATAGCTAAGCTTGTTTGTCAAGGCATTTGATGCGGGTAGGTAATACCCTTTGTCGCCGGAGGCTTTTTGTACATCGGCGCGGTTGCGGTGTTACCTACGTGAGTTTTTTTCGTTGATGCATTTGTGTTCATGTTCATGATTTGTCATGGAAATCAGATTGCTAGCGGAGAGTAAGAGCGGGGCGCAGGCGTTGCGTGAGGTATGGCAGTTTTCTTGTTACGGTAGTAGTGATTGATGAAACTTCCAAGTTTGGAGCGATGGCTTTCGGCGTCTTATGCATGTTCTTAGTGGCGTAAGCCATCAAACTTGTCGATTGTGCTGCTCTCACGCTGTTTGACCTATTTTCAGATGGAATGAGTAGATACGAGGCTCGCAGGCCAGGGTACTAGTGTCCTACGTTTGTAGAGTACGCTCGGAATCGGAGCAGGAGAGAATGCCGTGAACCGTTTAAATTATGTAGTCAAATCGGATTCGGATCTAGGGTGTGGCTGGTGGCGATGCTGTCGAACGTGCGTGCGCTGTGGCGGCCCTGTTGGTCCACTTTCATTCATTTTCTACTCAACGGAGACCACAGCGTAATTTCAGACACACGACCTCAAAAACCTCTCAAAAACCTTCCATCCTCTTCCATCTTCCGACGCCCTTCACCACACTACTTTAACCCCCGATATTACCCCTAGAGTCTCCTACACGATCACCTTCTGGTCCGAGTCGTCGCGCCATCGGTGTAGAGCGTGCTCCGTCTTCATCCCTCCACCAGCCTTAAGCCCACCGCAAAATAGTGAGACGGTCCGGAACGTCCTCCTCTCCTTTCACACCCTGAACTCTTATAAAGGCATCCTATCCATCCTGAATAATGGGTACAAAAGGACGCGAAGTGCCTCGCGTGGTATGCTGCGCAATTCCGATCGCGAGCTCTGCAAACAAGGTCCTTATCATTACAAGCCGAAAACGTCAAGACTTATGGGTCTGTACGTACCTTTTTCATCCTCCCGCCTTCCTGCATCCACCACAGTGCCCATGCCACGCGTGTTGGTTCTTGCCGGGAGTTTGGTCAGGCAATCTTGTTGCCTTCGCTCTGACGCGCACTCTCATAGTACCGAAAGGGGGCTGGGAGCCCTCGGATGTCATATTGGAGGCAGCTGCCTCGCGAGAAGCCTTAGAAGAAGGTCTCACCCTTTGTCCATCTATCCGTCTTCTCATCTCCTGATGAATCTCCTATCCCCTTCCCTGCCATCCTCTTGCCTTTCAGCGGGTGTTCGTGGCAAAATCACGCGATTCGTGACGACCATCAAGTCACCTTCAACAACTTATCACTTTTACGAACTTGAAGTATCGTCTCTAGACAAGGACTGGCTCGAAAGCAAAGAACGAAGAAGAGAATGGGTCGACTACGCCGAAGCATTTCGAAGAGTCGCATGGAAGCCTGAGCTTGCACAGGGGTTGTCCTTATCGTCGTTGGCAACCCAACGGTAGAACACTGAAGTCTTCCCTTTGGCGCTGCTGTGCGATCTTCAGGTCCCGTGGATCATCGCACTTTTAAATTTTGCCGAACATGTCGACGCCAACATCGTGTTTTCTTAGATGACGGTTCCTAACCATATACTCTACGCTTTTTCTTAACTATACCTCGATTTTTCCTTGACCGCACTGCACCCCTCATCCTTGCATAGTCTGCTCTCCGATGTATCACTTATACTACCATTTCACGGTGTTTTCAACATAGATTCGTGACTCTGCTAAACAAAATTTTCATATATAATTATCTAGATGGTTTGCTGTGCGGATGAAGTTCAGTGTTGATAATACCCTGTGAGCGGAGCCCTTTGTAATTTCGGCAATGATTTTACTGACTTTTTTTTTCTTTTTTTTTTTCGTCCTTTCTGGTAGCCCCGTGCAGCCGCCGTTTATTGGGGAGGTCATTGACCTCCTTTCACAGAAGACCTGCTCAACTCTTTTCCTCGTGATCGATTGATCAAGTAGGCATTTTCTCTGCCTAGTATCCACTGACAACGAGCATATGGTTACTAGGAGACAGTACCTATTTTGTCAGCAATTCTCTCGGGGACCAGCTGGGCACGCGATGTAGTGCTAACACCAACGTATCAATTGGGTTATGTCCTCTGCTTCCTGGTAGCCGCATACTCCGCTGAGACATTAGAAACATGCCGTGGGCTCGCGAATCGCTCTGCGACAACTTGTCCGTATTAAGACGGGTCCATCAACCTGCTCTGCCGGGCTTGTGCCCGTGACTAGCCTCGGAAGGTCGGACACGGAAGGGATTGATGTCACGACGAGTAATATGATGTACTATGTGACACGTTCGTCCATGAATAAATGTTTGTCCATGGTCCATGGGGATCTGATGGTGAATTTCTCGGAGATGAGACCATCTAAAATGAGTCTGGATGATCTTCATAAAACGAATTCAAATGATTCGGGGCGACGGATGGCCGTGACGCCTCTGAAATTGCGAAGGAGAAACGCACCCCAGACTGGATTGGCAGCTGGACAGATTTCCAATGTCAACTTCACGTGCAACTTTTTTGTCTTTCGGACGGGAAAACGCGTAGAATGAGGGCTTTTCTACTCCCGAATCTTTCCGGTCAATGGGCAGTTGATCAGACAAACGACGTGGCGGGGACACACCACAGGACTCTCTGTACACGACTGCTGACTTGAGTTCTTGACATGAAGTAGCCACATGATAAGTTCCTAAACCGGAAATCCGCATGCGGAGCCACAAGTCTGTAGAAACCCACAAGTCATCAACTCAGTCCGCCCGCCGTTGACAATCTCCTTTACGACTGGTCATCCATCAGACTTTCCTTGCTCTCACAATGTCGTTGCTGACTCCTTCAGAATCTCGTGCATTCCAAACCTTTCTTGATGCCGCTGCATTTCCCGTCGACTGGAGCATGCAGCTGGAGATCTCCCATGAGCACATGCCACCAGCTCGTGGAAGAGAAGCTCTTTCAAAGGCGACGAAAGACCTCATGTTGTTGGACGGGGACAACTGGCGCTTCCCCCCAGGTCCCTACTCCACCAACGACCACCCGGCTACCTCCGTTCATAAGCAGCAACACGTGCAGTCCCATCCACGCACTCTATTGCACTCGGCAAGGCAGAAATGGTCTTTGAACAGTCATGCTGATGAAACCGAGGTAGCTTTTTCCCATGCGGGGTCATCGAACGCGCACAGCCAGGTTGCCCAACTTCCTTTCTATCATGTCATCAATTCCACTGCGGATTCCAAACGAAGTCGTGCAGATCACAGTTCGTCGTCGTCGTCTAGGCAATCTCCCGTAGATTTCTCGACATCATCCTCGACAGCGAGGATCCCGTCAGCCAAGCGGTCCCCCCCTCCAGACGCAAAGTCGTCGAACAAGCGACATCGTCCCTCCACTTCCCAAAGCCTTGCTGATGAGGCGCAACTACTGCCACAGAACAGGGCAGCGTTGTTATCGCCATCCCAAAAAAAGGCAAATCATATCCAGTCTGAGCAAAAACGCAGGGCAAACATCCGCAGGGGCTATGATGCCCTTTGCGAAACTGTGCCGGCACTCAGAGAGGCTTGCCAAGCGGAAGAGGAGCAACAGCTTGAAGAGGGTAAACCCAGGAGTCGGCGAAGGGGAAAGGGAAAGGCCAAGAGTGATGACGCAGAAAAGATCGACGGACGGGCAGGACCTAGAAGCGAGAACATTGTGCTATCGAAAAGTAAGTAACCCTATTCAAAGCCTACGCGTGCTTATCTGCGTATGTAGCAATCGATTATCTGCACGAGTTGCTATTGGAGCGGGAAGCTTTGATGCAACGCTTGCAGGTCGCTCGCAATGCCTTGCCGGCTAATCATCCGTTACTTCAACCTCCACGGGACGCATCCCTTCTACTGTGGGAGCGGAAATGGTCTGGCGGGAAGAAAGGCAACGACGACGACGACGACGACGACGATGACTAGCAGGTGTGGCGGTTTCGTTATCAAGGTGTTACCGGGGCGGGGCACGGTGCATTGTTGTCTGCTTGACAACTAACAAATACAAAGCCTTAAAACTAAGGGTGTGTCATTATATTTTAGTTAATGGGGTTGTCTATTTCAACTTTTAGTGTATTAAGCATAGACGTTGATGAACGTTTTACTTGGTTGCTTTTGTAGATACCTTAGAGTATTACTTATACGTAACCTAATACTATCCGATCTCCCATTTACACATGACTTTACAATCAAACCTGCAAAATCACAGAAACAAGATGTCGGAAACCCCTCGAGAGTCCCGGAAACGAAAATATCGCTCGGTACGAGTTCAGGACGATGCATGGATATTCGCCATATTGACTACGTGCGCAGAACGGCCCTACCCCTACTTGGGTGAGACGGTCGATCGAAGGTCCAGGTATCTGGGCCAGCTGCGTAAAGGGAAAAGAAAAGCAAACTGTCGGTGAACTGTATGACTTGTTTGAATTGGTGAGAACCCTCTTTTTGCCTTAAGAGCTCACGGTCAATCATGATCAGCTAGCCACCGAACTGTGGCCAGTGGACGAAAAGGATCAAGCTGAGGGACACCATGCCTCGGACGACGAAGAGGATAACGTAGACTTTGAAGCCCTTGTTGCACAAGAACTTGCTGCAATCAAGCGCCCACGGATAGAAAGACGATTTGGTTGGTCGCCAGCGGTTTCTTTGCCCGCATGCATCATGTTGACCTCCTCTTTCAAGTAAACTGCCAGACAAACACCCCTTGCGGTAAGAATGACGAGTACACCCAGACGGCAAGCTAATTTTGCCCAGTGGTCTTTATTTCTTGCAGGCCCCCAATAGACCCGGTCAAGTTGATTATCACGCACGCTGGGAACGTCTGCAAGACAGGCGTGGCACGCACAAAGTATGGGTTCCAATGACTCATCGTCCGATTACTTCCTTGACATGCAATCAAAAGATACACGCATAGGCTTATCCCTGTTTCTGGATCTTGTGCGGCAAATCTTCCAGAGATACATTCTCTTTGTCGACGTGTCTTTGCATCGTTCTTTGCGGAGGACAAAGGAAGTACGGACACCTCCCTAGTACACAAGGCGAGTTTGCAGCTTGTATTTCATACTTGTTCTCAGCGACGGATCCATCTTTCAGTACAAAATCGAACTGCGAGTGCGGAATCATAGTACATTGACTCGGATGGGAATTATTGAGGAAGTAGCGAAATGCATGCCAGAAAATTACGTGGTCGACCTTGACAATCCAGACGTATTTGTCCTCG
This sequence comes from Phylloporus rhodoxanthus, assembly GCA_038091195.1. Taxonomy (NCBI): domain Eukaryota; kingdom Fungi; phylum Basidiomycota; class Agaricomycetes; order Boletales; family Boletaceae; genus Phylloporus; species Phylloporus rhodoxanthus. The sequence goes on along the minus strand of JBBPNZ010000046.1, from coordinate 22,989 downwards.
TCGAGGTTTTCAAGGTGTGTCTACGGCCATCTGTAGTGCAAGGGACGACTCAAACACTGGTCTCAGAGTATATGTGGTGTGAGCGTTCTGAGGGACTATTACAAATACCACAAATTCAACGTCATGACGCTGGCCAATGAAAAGAACGTGGTAGAGGATTTCAAGCGTGAAGCGGGACGTGTCCGGGGTAAAGAAATGGACCAAGTTGGCTCGACGTAGGTTGGCCATCGGGTTCAGGAGGGGCGAAATGTAAAATGTATATTTGATGAAATCCCCGAAGAGAAAGTAGTGCGTTGAGTCGCAGCTGCGTAATGGGTTAGTAGAAACGGAGACTTGCTTGATTTGGGAATACTTGTTGCCGAGGGCCTCCTGTTCAATTCGCGTTGCCACTGCACCAGCAGATTATCCAGTAACGTTCTACAGCATGGCTGATCCAGTGGACTCGATGCTCGATCTTATGCGGCGCCTGCCGCCTAGCCGCGTAGAAGAGAATATCAACTCTCTCATCCGGATCTGCCCTGACTACGCAGACGATCTTCTGGGCAGCGTCGACCAGCCACTCAAAGTTTTGACCGATCGCGCTACCGGACGGGATTATCTTGCCTGCGATTACAACAGAGATGGTGATAGCTATCGGTGAGTAGCCTTTGACAACTCCAATGCAGCGCAACTGACATATGTTTTTAGATCACCGTGGTCCAACGAGTATGATCCTCCTCTAGAAGACGGTACCACACCGAGTCCAAAACTGCGCAAACTAGAAATCGCGGCCAACGAGGCCTTTGACACATATAGAGAATTGTGCGCGTTCCAGCCCGCGGTGTTGTTCTCACATAGATCACCGCCTTTCGCTCTACAGGTATTACGAAGGGGGAGTCTCTTCTGTTTACCTCTGGGAACTCGAGGATGGCGGATTTGCTGGCGTAGTCCTACTCAAAAAGGGTGGGTATACAACACCCTGTTGTGCTTCCGTACCCTCCGCTCCGGGAGTCACGGACGCGTGATACTGACTGAGCATCTTCCCAGTGATGAATCCTGCCACCCCAGACGAGCCGGCAGGATCATGGGATTCCATACATGTCTTTGAGTCGGCCGAGCGTGGAAGGCAAGCTCACTACAAGCTGACGTCCACAGTGATGCTCCAGCTCGTTACGCAACACACCGAAGATGTTCAAACTCATGTCATTGCTGGCCAAGAGAAGAAGGCTTCTGATCGCGGCTCAAAGTCGTTGGGAGAAGTCAATTTAAGCGGGAGCATGACTCGACAGGTGATTTACTACAATTTCGGGCTTACACTATGTTGACTTGGTGCATCTCTCACAATAGACGGAGCAAGACTGGCCTTTACAAGATTCTTCATCACATATCACCAATACTGGAAGGATGATTGAGGAGATGGAGATTAAAATGCGTAACCTTCTTCAAGAGGTCTGCTTGCGCCTCCTGACATAATAATGACTGACGGGATGCCACAGGTGTACTTTGGAAAAACGCGTGATATTGTGTATGATATCCGTAGCGTGGATGATCTAGACAAGGCAAGAAAACAAAGAGAATTGCAGAAAGAGCTCGTCGGATTTATCAAGCGGTGAATTTTGATACCTTAACCATGGCATGTAATTACTGCGCTGGGAGTTGGCTGGTGGATATATCGCAACAACATGATGGGATAAAAGAGGCAGTCAACGACCCGCTAGTTGGGCGTCAGCAATAGGATTGGCATGGATCGTTACCTAGAAATTGGTCAGACATGATTCCACAGCGACAGCTTATGTCCTACATGGGTGAGTTTAATCTCAGAAAGGGGTCTGTTTTTGTTGGTGACAGGAACACGCTCCATTGAGTCCAAAGTGGAGTCGGCACCATCGATAACCTTTCCAAATATTGTGTACTTATTGTCGAGGTGCGGTTGCTTTGCGTAAGTCATGAAAAACTGCGACTTGTTCGTATCGGGCCCAGAATTTGCCATTGCAATCATACCACGGTTGTTGAACTGTTGTCAAGGTCTCAGCGGAAGTAAAATGTAGCGCAAGCTCCGCACCTTGAGCGTGGACCGAATCTCGTCTGCAAACGGTTTGCCCCATATGCTCTGGCCACCTTTGCCTGAGCCAGACGGGTCGCCTGTTTGAACCATGAATCCCTTGATATTTCTGTGAAATATGCAATCGTCATAATATCCGGATGCGCAGAGGGCTAGAAAATTCTGGGTGGAGGGATAAGAAACATGAATTTACGGAATAAGATCACACACTTCGGCGGCTTTTGGAACGGCCTCGCAGAACACCTCAACCTTGAAATAAATAGTAGACACGTTCATATGAGCTCTTGTCGAACGTGCTTACCTTGAGGTCGCCAAGGGACGTATGGAGGGTGACCGACTAACGGAGGTGAGTATATGCGTGATGTTGACGGATCAAGAGAGAACCTACCATGGTGTGACAGGGCGTAACGCGTGACTGGCTCACTGTCCCAGATTACTTTGCCGCGCCTTGGCAACACACGACGCGAAACAATCGGTCGACGCATCGGCTGTCACGCGAACGTCCCTTTTCATCCCGTACCATCACGATGTTGCGAACATCCTCCATCCATAGCCAGGATGATCCCCTTTCCCTCGCACTTCGCCCCCCACCATCAGAGACAGAGGCCGACCGCCAAGTGCGTCTGCAGCAAGAAGCAGAGGCTCGTCGTGTATCTGAGCAAATCGATGAAGAACTCAGAAGTGAACGCGAGAGGCTGAAAAAGTACAAGAGTGACGTTAAGGTGCCATTTATCATTCATGTATACTTTATCTACAGTGCGTCTGACCCTGTATTGTCCCAAGTTACTACTCTTGGGCCAGGCCGAGTCGGGCAAGTCCACCCTGCAGAAACAATTCCAACTCATGTACAGCCCTGCTTCGCTCGAGAGTGAGCGTGTGTCCTGGAGGACTGTTGTATACTTCAACGTTGTCCGTTCTGTCAAAAAAATTCTCGGTACACTAGAAGTTTGGGATGACATAGATGACGGTTCCGACTCCCAAAGTACGATGGAACGCCAAGAACTCAGTCAAGATGAACCTCTTTTAGTCGGGGCAAACCACGCCAGCTTCGTGGATTTCCATCTCGGGGCATTCTCTGCGGATCTGGAACTTCCAAGTCCTTCCGCTCTGAGCCCTACTAAATCCTCCATACACGACCTGCGCCACCGCCTTCGGGACTTGGTAAACACTGAGCCCCAGTTGGCCGACCGGCTCAGCGGCGGCATATCTGTCTCAGGATCTGGAAAAGGAGATGTTTACGTTCGCAGCGGCTGGCAGGCGAGAACTATTCATGCAGGCCAGAAACTCGTTGGAAGACGATCCAAACGAGTTGAGACGGAACAGCTTCGTCCCGGTTCAGTTATGTCGTCCAATGCCAATCCAGACGCTCTGGTCGACGAGGTTGCTACCATGCTGGACCAGTTGCGGGAGGACATAACGACACTTTGGGAACACCCGGTTGTCCGCGCCTTGATTGAAAAAAGGAAATTGAAGCTCGACGAGTGGTCGGAATTGTAAGTCAGCGCGTATATGCGTGTATTTTACTCACAATTCATCTTTGTAGCTTCCTGAATAATATTTCCCGCATTTCCGCTCGGGAATACATTCCGTCAACAGGTGAGCCTCTGAACCGGTTTAGACCATTAATGGCTGACATGCACCAGATGACATCCTTCATGCCCGAATCCAGACGATGGGTGTCGCCGAACATATCTTTGATGTTGATATCCACGGAAAATCTGTATCGTGGCACCTCTTCGACGTTGGCGGTGCCAGGGGACAGCGTCATACATGGGTGCCATATTTTGATGACGCAAATGCCATCATATTTGTTAGCCCAATCAGTGCTTTTGATCAAGTACGTCTTTTTTATAACGAGTGTATACCGAGGTCGATCTCATGTCCTGGATATAGTACCTTGAAGAAGACCCTCGCACCAACCGCATCGATGATTCCTTGCAGCTCTTTACTCAGATCTGTTCCAACCAGCTCCTCAAAAGAGTGCACCTAGTTTTATTCCTTAGTACGTGTCATTTTTAAGAATGGGTACTAAGCAATTTATTGTTCCACAGATAAGACAGATATTCTAAGAAAAAAGCTCGAGCAAGGCTTGCCCGTCTCCAAATAGTAAGAACCCGCAGTACTCTTATCTTTATTCTGGCATCTCACACAGGCCAAGTATCCTGTCGTACGGTGACCGTCCTAACGAGTACGAATCTGTCGTACAATACTTTCGTGCACACTTTTTGCAAGTCCATAGGAGAAATAATGAGAACCGTCGGGTCTTGTATACACACTTGACTAATGTTACGGTCAGCGTTTTTCTGTCTAAGACATGTTGCATTTTATTGATGCATGACCATGCCAGGACACCAAAGCTACGCAAAACATCATCGGTAACGGTTCGTATGCAGCTCGTCAATGGCGATTCATCCGTGCTCATGGAATTTGTGCAGTGCGGGACTCCATATTCCGGGGTTACCTACAATCTGCTGCCTTGGTCTGATTCGGTTCTTCTTTCGCTTTCCACCTGTCTTGTCCAGTCTCAGTGTTTCTTGTGTTCATTATGAGACATTCTCACACATCACGTCATTCTCTCGCTATTTGCCTCGTGCATTCAAACGTTCGTTCATGCTTGCATTTCCCACCCTTTCGTCTAAGTGGGCCATTATTGCTGTTTAAGTCTTGTAATTCCCTTGCTCCAAATGTGTTTTGTGGCTACTCCGGCAATCACTACGGTGGCTTTATTGGGTGTCCTTTGGTGATGTGCTTCCTGTGCGTTGTATATGACATGCTGTCCCTCAGCCCTACTTGCTGTATCGTTCAAGTTTCCAGGTGTACGTGATCGATATTTGAGGCCTGTTCTTAAAGACTTCCAACGAGACAATCTAACACGATCATCTCGTCGAGTCATGCAGAGCGATGGCGAGCTGAGGGTCACATTCTTTCCTCCACTCTATCATCAACGCAGAATATGGATACTGGACATCCTCCGCCGTGAGCGACTCACCGAGGTTTAGCAAATGCTCCATGATAGGCACTATCGCTCATACAAACATACAGATAGTAGATATTGGATGTGGTGAGGGTCCCCTCCTCGCATCCCTTTGCCAGCCCGCCCCCTGGCTGAGACCGAGTCACTTTCAAGACGACGATCACGAGCTAGCCTCGCTCTTCTGGAACGTGGGCCTCAACGATCACGATACACCCGATCTACATGCGACACGCGTTGCAGGGCTCGACATCTCGTCCACCCAGCTAGAGATCGCCGCTCAGTGCACATCTTCGGCATCAGTCAACCCTCTGTATACGCGCTGGGAGCCCCTCGATGTCGAGCTGTGGAAGGGTAGCGTCGATACGGTCAATCCAGCGTTCGTCGGCGCACAGTGCATCATCGCCAGTGAACTGTAAGCGCGCGTCACGTCATACTATCGTTCTGTCCTCACTCCGTGTGGTATGCACAGCATCGAACACTTGACAGACGACATCCTCGTCCAAGTTGCCCCGGTCGTACTTGGCATATACCAACCACGCATGTTCCTCGTCACAACGCCGTCCTACACGTTCAACCCACGTTGGTCCCCGCCGGGCGTTGCGGATCCAAATGGGTATCTCGACCCCACAGGTCGCACCAACCGCGTATTCCGACATCCCGACCACAAATTCGAATGGACCGCGGACGAGTTCGTCCAGTGGTGCAAGAGTATCGCGCACCAGTGGGGATACACGGTAGAGACCACGACTATAGGGGTTCCCAAAGAGCAGGATCCTTGGGGTCGGGATGGCGGCTTGGGTGGCGCTACTCAAGTTGCGTCATTCAGGCGGCTGGACACCCGTTTCTCCAAGGCGGCGAGGGAACATGGAGCGCGGGACATTCGTAGTGTGGTCAAGGAACCCCATGTGTTGGTAGCAAGACATCGCCACGAAGCGCACCCACGCGCGGGATACCCATCAGGTTGGAAGGAGATTGAGGCCGCAGCCGTCCTCAAATTTCAACAATGGAGGGAGAGAAGCCTCGCGGTCCAGGAACTCTGGTTCGCGGATAACCTACCCATTCTGTGTGGTGGGTCTATGGAGGTGATGCTCAACGCTGCAGAACAAAGCACCGAGCTAGAGTTGCAAAGAATTGCGGGCCAGCAATGCGCAAACTGGAGGATTCAACTAGTTGGGAGGCTTACTGATCAGATTCCCGACCAAATCACACCGATGGAGAGCGATGACATAATGTGCGAGGATGAACTGGACTGTGAAAACTCGTTCGACTCTGGAGTGCACATGGGTGTCACCTCTGATGGTACTACATGGTGCTGTGAAGATACTGGCTGGACTCAAGCCACTGGAGGCGGATTCACAGGTTGGAACGGGGGGTTGGAAGGTACATCCGCTCAGAGTGGGGAGAATCAACTTGAGGGAGGGTTGTCTTGGAGTGGATCTTTGGAAACAGGTCCAGATTAGAATCTACCTTGTGTACATCTAGTAGAGCTGGGGTTTGTCAGTAAGCTGAGGAAACAAGCATCTAACTCACTGGTATGAGCAGTCACCGAGCATCGGTACTCGTCAGACCTCCAGCACGGATCTATAAGGCACTGTGCATTCCAGTGAGTTGGGGGGACATGATGTGGTGACATTTTATACTAACCAATGAGAGGATGCAACTGTGCCATGTAGGTGATCATCCACATGAGATAGCAAGACGCAAGCGTGAGCAAAACGGCGGTCCGAATAGTTCTGGATTAGAGGCACCCTTAGCTGCCAGATGTTCAGCCAATGGCAGACTTCCACTCACGTTTGCTGGGGCCCTTTCGGGACGAACAAGTAACCACAAGCCATTAACCCCAAGACGAGGACGAGAATGAAGACGACAGGAAAAATGGAGGCCATTGCTGCAAAGTTGGACGAGTCACGAGTGTCTCTAGTCAAGTGGTTTACAATCACGTGGTATTAAGGGTGGTATTTAGCAGGAGAAAAGACTAATTAATCAAACGCCCGACGTCTGTAGCAAATATTCCGGGGTTTCGTGGGCATCGTGATCATGGTCTAGATGGAGAAAAGCTGAATGAAATCACAGCAAAAAATAAAGGCACACATACATGATAGTTGTGCTCAGGGAGCGGTTGATCCAACCGGATCTCTACTTTCCGGAACAAGGTTGCAAGAACGGTTCCCAGCTGCAAGTATGCGAACTTGACAAGAGAAAAATAAGCCGATATTGAGCAAAAATACGTCCATAACTTACCTGCTCGCCAATACACCGGTGGCGACCAGCACCAAATGGCTGGTAAGGACTTTCTGTACCCTTGCTTACAGCACCGAATCCATAATCGATCTTCTCGCCATTTTCATCCACGTATGTTTTGAAAGCCTGAGCCGCAACTCCCTCAGGATCGCTCCATCGAGTTGGATCCCAGGCCTTTGGATTGAACCATATCTGCGGATCAACCTGGCTGACAGACGGAGAAGCAAGAACGTAGTGACCACGGGGAACAACATAGGTACCGTCCTTTGAAGGAGCAGCGAGAGTCGGGGGGACAGGAACATCAGAACGAACATAGCGCATAATACTGTGAATCGGTGGGTGTAGGCGGAGCGTTTCCCGAATAACTGAGTCCAAAACAGGCAATTCACGAAGTTCATCGTAGGTCATACTCCTGAATGTACCATCAGGATTGCCGAAATATTTCACCTGCTCTTCATAGAGTGCCTTCCTGCACAAGGCAATATATAAAAGGATCTAGGGTGATTTAAGAGTGTACTCACTGTACTTGCTGATCGTTTGCGAGGTGGAGCAGAGCCCAAGAGCCAGTGGCCGAACTAGTATGCTGGCCCGCCATGAGAACAGCAATCAAAATATGAGCAATCTCGTGGTTTGGAAGCTCTCTGCCGTCCCGATAATTTTGAGTGATGAGGGCTGAAATCAGGTCTTGCCCATCCTGTCACATATGTAAGTGCAAGATAGAACAGTCGAGGTCTGAACTCACGTCACCAATTTCCTTGCGTTTTCGGATGATGTCAACATAGAATGCACTCATTTTCTTGTGAGCTTCGTCCCGTTTGCGGTAACTCTCCAAAGGGAGGTTTGGGAAAAGGAAGTTCAGCGGCGTGAATCCACCATCCAAGTCATGGAACAAGTCTGAGAATGACTTGTCCAAGTTTGCGCGAACCTCGCTACCTTGAAGTGTCCGCGAGGCAGTCAAAATCGTGATTTGCGCGACAATATCCGTGACATCAAACCGTCCCCATTCATTGATATCGTTCATTTGAAAGATTGAGAATGCCGAATCCGTCTTCACAAAGTTGGTGACTTCATCTTCAATCATACCGACATAGGCACGGAAGTTTTCGGTTGAAAGACCGACTTTGACAAACTTTTTCTGCTCCATGAACACCTCGTTGGGAACGTCGTAGACGACATCTTTACCAAAAACAGGGGTCGTGAGATGCTAGGAGAAGAGTAAGTCACCGAAAAGGCATCGCAAAAACTAGCCCACCGTGTAAGCATCCTCCGCTGAAAAGGCCGTGGATTTGCCACCGAGAACGAAGTTGTTGCCCTTAGCACTGAGCGCGACAGTAACTTTACGACCCAACAAGACGAATGTGAAGACATTCCCATACTGAAGACACGACTTTACAGAGAGCTAGCACGAGTGGTGCACAGCGTACCTTTTCTTTGCATCGAGCAAAGAAGTTCAATGGATCGTTACCGTATGCAATTGCAGAGCCAAGGATGGGTATAATGTGGAACACCTCCGGGGGTAGCGAGGGGTCACGAGGAAGAACCTGCAGACATTTCAGTGTAGTTCAGCATGCAGTATCGAATGCATACCAGTTGCCTAAGAATGTTCAAGACAATGGCAATGAGGGGTGAACAGATGACGGCGAGGAGAGTCGCGCGTCCTGGTGAGTTTGTGACAAAGGCGTGCACAGAGTCCAGTACAGTGGCCAAGTAGCCCGCGACGGGGAGCGTACTGTTGACCTGCATTTGAGAACGAAAACTCACTGGCAAGTGAGAAGTCGCGAAGACAGCTAGTTATTGCTTTCTAGCTTGCTTAGTAAGCAACTTATTTAAAAGAAATAAATCAGGCCATTGTCAAAACATTAATTGCCAATCAGGAACTCTCTCTAAATGATAGGTGGAGTTGCGGTTGTGGACCCAATTCAACACCCCTTATGCCAACCCGAACAACGTCACCAACTCCCAATGTCTCACTTGACGGCGCGGGCAATGATCCAAACACCCCAAGTGTGGGTATGTGACAAACAAATGAGCTCGCTGTTCCAGTTCCGTCCAGACGCACACCAGAAACAGTGGCTCTCAGGAATCTTAACGGATCGTGGCGGCCAGTTGCTGGATCGGGGTCTTCCATGAAGCGTTTGATATACAAGTGGGACCAAAAGTCAGCATGCAGTCTCTCTGCCCGCTTGCACTCCTTTTCCTTTTTCTTGATCTCAGGTGCATACTCCTTCAACCATGCTGGTGAGAACAGCGACGTATTTGTCCCGGGGTTTAACAGCGCGTGTTTGATCTGCCAATGCACAACGAGGTCATTGTATCGTCGCAGAGGCGACGTGACGCGGATATAGCCTTCGCCATCCGGAACTCCCATGCTCCAATGCATTGCAGGCTCAAGCGTGTGCTCCACCGGGGGAATAAACAACTTGGCCTTTTGTACGGCATAGAAATCCACGTAGCCACCTGATTCCCGCATCGCCAGAAGCTTCTGAGCAGCCTGAGGATCCTCGAGACACACAGGCGGCTTGGACGTTCTTCTCAGCATTGGGACACCGTGATCGTAAGACCAACGAGAAGCTACGCGACATGCAGCTTTCATGCATTCGGAGACGACCATCCGCGCGCCAGAACTTTGCATTTGTTGTCCCACAACTTCATAACCCAAGGATGGGAAACCGCCAAAACGATAGGAGTCGGGACAATCAAGGGAGGTACCAATCAAAGGTTTAGGACTGATGGTAACCCTGGCTTTAGGCAGGGATGTATAGAAACAATTGCTGGAGGCCAGATTCCGTTGCCTGTGCCGCGAAACTGCGTCGGTGATGAAACGCAGGTTCTTGATGTGCTCGGCACCCAGACTCGATGTAGGGAAAGTGGAAGAATGACCCGGAGGATCGAAGGGACGCAATGATTCATAGCCCCCAACCAACCCAAGCAAGCGATCTACATTGTCGTAATCCACTGTGACGACGTTGCGAACCAATGCCGCTCGAACCGTATAGTCTACCATGTCACCCATGGCATCAAGTTTGAAGCTAAAGGTAAGTGTACGCTCTGGGCGGCCAGAGCGAGAGTTTGCGCCCAAACTCATACTTGATAGTGTCAAAGACTTGGGAAGCATGGGCCATGTCCTGTGGGCGAAATATGCTGTGAACCCCATTTTGCGTGCCTCTTGTGCGAAAATGTGCGTGGGAGGTATAACGGCGGTGGGATCTGCAACATGGACATGTATCCATGCCGCACCAGGTTCGGATGGTATGAGCTCGATCGACAAGCCATCGTCTAGCTCTTCAGCGCCGACATCGTCGATAACATATGCGGGCAGATCGCCAAAGTCATGCCGCAGATGCTCAACCCGATCGCGGAGGTAAAGGTCTTCAGGACCAAGAGGAGTGTTGGTTTGCGAGTTAGCCCCCGTCATCCTGGCGAGGTTCCTCTCGATTATCTGATCCTCGGCAATAACCTTTGCCGTCCTCTCTTCTGGGGTGTGATCCAGATCAAGTTCCGACCACCTTGATACCAAGTCATCCCACGGCGCCAAATGACCCAAGTCAACCAAGACTTGATATAGAACCGCAGTGTCGATTATTTCCGCAGCTTCTAATTTCTTGAGGATAGTGGTCACAACGGGAGAATAAGGGTCAGCACGAATGGCGCGACGACGGTGAAGGGAATGATGCAGGACATCAATGATCAAATGGTCCTCTGGTGTATATTGGACATCCGTATTCTGTTCCTGAGTGGGGGGCTCGTTCCAGGACTCCACAAAACATTTTCTGTTGGCAGCCATGATCATCCGGGCTTTGGAAACAAATGAATCGATGGCAGGACTTGACTGATGGATCAGGTCTGTGACGGCAACCAGTTTATTTATGTGGGACTGAGGGCGGACGGCCCATACCTGGACCGAGCGATGGGAAGTGAACTGTGGGACGAACTCCAGCGTGTGGTTCATGAGGTAACGATGCGTTGCCAGTGAGTTGTAATAGTCTATGTTTTTCGGGTCAGATATGAGTTTCGCGGCTTCCGGAATAGTGACGGTCGACCATTCGTCGGGATTTTGAGACCTGACGAGAGGATACAGGGCGATATTCCTACTGCCGATGGCACAATAGGACCGAGCAACCCGATGCTCGATATCCCGAAGCCGCCTGAGGATCTCCACACGTGCGCTGATCTCTGTCTTCTTAGTGGGCGATAAAGAGATGCCAGCCCTGTCAGCGAGATCACGGGGGACCATTTGAGGCATTTCGAAGAAGATATCGGCAACGAAGTGGGTGAGTACATCTCCAGAGAGGGAAAGAGTGAGGATGTAGTTGCGATTATCGACCAAGGCATGGCCAAGGACGATTCCCGACGCCGAGGTCAACCCCCTGAGACGCGGTCAGTGAACCATGTGAGATGGATTGCATTCGCTACATGCCTGCGAATGTCGACATATGTGCCAAGGGACGGAATATCGCTCGCTCGGGACTCGTCCGTCTCGTCTAGTTCCAGGTCTACTACTGCTTCCTGCCACGCAGCCAAATGCTTCGTTGACGGTCTGCGGGGACTTGCATTTCGAATGTCTTTCTCGAGGCGCTTTTCTTCTCCTCTCAGCGACTTCTTGTGTTTCCACCCAGATGCGGGCAGCACCCGAGACCGTGAAGCCGCGTTGAGAAGCTGGTCCGTGACTGTCGTGACGTGTTTCAATTCGTCAGAGAAACCTGAGCTATCAGACTTTTGAGATGGATATGGGATTGTTCTAGTCTGTTGATGGAGACATTTCTCGAGGATATGGCTCGGTTTGATTCCAAGCACTCGAGTCCGGCAATGCATGAACGGAAAGAAAAACTGCACCCGGTGGCTATGCAACTCCAACTCAGGCCTACTAACCGATGTTCAAACGAGTGGAAAGAAAGCGCAAGAGGCGAGAGGAAGTTGATGAACTTGGTTTGGACCAAGTTACGAAGGAAATGATAGGCCTGAATGACACGGACTCGTCCGAGTCTGATTCGGACGCCGAAGATATGAACCAGGCAGCCTCGGAGGACGAAGAGGGCCCTCCGATATCGGTTGCCGAGGCTCTGAAAGATCCGATCTACCTTGTCTCCCTCGATCCCACTATCCATGGGTGCGTGTTATGCAAGGGAAAGCTCATAAAGAATACAGGAATGGCTACTGCACATAAGAATGCAAATGTGAGTACTGCAGCAAGACTTGATGTTACTGCTGAGCCTTGATTTACCTAGGCTCACAAGCGACGGCTCGAGCACTTCAAACTGCTTTCCACTGATGTAGACCCGCGCAACAGTGCCTGGGAGCTCGTCAAAGCGATCCGCTCTACAACTAATGTGCACGAGGCTGCGCCACGAGAGTTGTCAAAGAGAGCGTTGAAGCGGGTAGGAGCTCCATTCTTCTCAAGCATAGAATCCTGACAAGCTTCTCACAGCAAGTCAAACAAACAGCCTTACGCGACAAGAGGAAACGTCACAAAGAATTGAAGGTGAAAGCGAACGCAAGAAGGGCGTCAAAACAGCTGTCGACAGTTGACGAAACAAGACCCGCACCGTCCGCGGCGAACTTGCGCAGCTCAGCAGAATCGCAGGTCCAGCCAGGAAAAACCCGGAAGAAGAAAAGATTGGAAAGTAATACCCCCACCAGTACGATCACGGATACTCGGGACTTGTCAGCAAAATCAGCTTCGCTTATGAAGACTTCAAGTAACAGTAAAAAAATGGTCCATAAATCTAGGACAAGGAAAACCAACAAGCTATCATAATATAGTAGGTGTTCAACCTGTGAGGCACGTATATTGGATAGATGACCCTTCCACTGTTAAAAATAGGAAAGTCCTCGCTACCGTAAATGCTAACTTACATCAAGGATTGCAATACCCTGTCGGTTGATTCGATGACCTACAATGACGTTCGATCGAGCTCTCAAAGTCAATCGACGTACATACCTGATGGATACTGGGCCGTTCTCTGTGGTTCGCCTTCAGCATACTATCGATCAAGTCCCTCAATCCTTGAGAGTAGGCTGAGCTTGGATGCTTATATTGTGCATTCAGAACAGCCATGGCGATAGATCCGCCCTGTTCCGTGGTCTGGTTGTTCTCGAAAGGAGAATGCGAATATGCCATTGCAAACAATGTGCAACCGAGTGACTGGTAAAATGAGTACATCACGGAATTTGTGAGGGAAAGAGCCTCACCCAGATATCGACTTTTTCATCCAGGGTTACGCCTGTTTTGACATCGAAAAGCTCTGGTGCTCTATAAGCCATGGTACTTTGCTCTGCGGCAATATCCTGCAGCGCTGGAGATGAAATCCTGTAGCAAAATCAACTGTATGCCTCACCTGCTGCAGCAGGGCTTGCGATCTGGTCTCGATACGGATTCTAGCTTTCATTGTACTACCAAAGTCCATAAGTATTGGCGTCACGCCATCGTCCGCAATCATGACATTCCTAATCCCAATGTTCCTGAATCGACAGTATGGCAGAATTACTCGAGGGCTTACCCGGGTTTGATATCTCTATGAGCATATGGTACACGTTCATTCTTCCCAGGCTCTGGATTCCCATTCTGCGGGTCTGGTATTTCATAATTGTCATCGTCATCGAACACGTCGTCCTCCACATCCACCGGATGCTTCTTGACAAGGGGTACATTAACGGACGAGTCACCGTTACCCTCGGGATGTGACAGCAGCTCGTCGCCTTCTTCGTCGTCAGAGTGATGATCGTTCAAGTGTGAGGTAGAGGGCTCCGCTTGCCGGGAAGATGATGTTTGGGGTCGTGTTTGCGAGCCAGACGCCGTGTGGTAATCGTGTAGGGCACGAACGGCTTCACATGTACCCCTGAAGATGCGAACCATATCCCTTTCCGAGAAGTGCTTCCCGTTTACAATGTTCGCGTTGATGGCGTCTTGAATGTTTCCACGCTAATGTGCGTTAGAGAAAGAAAAATGGGCTCGGCACAGACGAACCTTGTACAATGGTAAAAAGAGATACACAATCTGACCTTCTCCTTCGGGGTCTTGAACAACCGCGGAATCCTATGAAGTTTTACTCGGGTAGCCTTGGGGTTGATTGTGGAGAGAACCCACCAGTATGCGTATAATATTTGGATGTCTGAGGCCACATCACTATTGAAAATTATGTCCGAGAGTCACATGGATACTCACTTGAAACGCCGATACGCCTCGACCTCCCGCATGGCTTCCCTTACACCATCTGAACCAGTGGGACATCTTATTTTCTTAAGGGCAAATTGTCTCTGAACAGAGGTACGTCAAGAAAGCGAATGACTGCAGACAAATACTTACTCCGCTCGTTTCATCCTGAGCGAGGTAGACGAAAGAGAATCCGCCTTCGCCCAGGACTTTGATTATATTGACTGTCGCAGAGGGACATCACGACGAATGGAAATCAGAGCACATTTCTGACAGCGTGACTAGGGTATACTGACATGTTCGACCATTAATTTTAATCTTCGCTGATTGTTGACAGAGACACGAAGAAAGTGCCCAAATCGCATCTTTAGCCTGATCTTTCAAGGTGTCAAGAGTATTTGAAAGGTAGGTCAGAGCCATATTTTGAGTTGGAACAGAACGCGTCAGAAGGAACTTTAGTTTGCACAGCCACTGATGGCAGTGTGCCTCATCCAACTTCGTTTACTACCCAGATCCAATAGACACGCGCCGTCTGGACAATGGTAAGAACAATATGCGATCCAACCATTACTGGTGCTTAGAAAGACCTCAGTGCGTACGCAGCGCGATCGGATTGAACAGGATACTTGGCTTCATTCCCAAGGAAATTGCCTCGGACCTGACCATGTCTACCGTGTCATCCGCGTTTGCGTGGGGTACCCAACACAATGATGGGGCGGTTAATTGGTGATCCTGTGGGCTAAGAGTCTTGCGGATTGTTCCTCTTGTTTCCAGCACGAAAGCTCAACTGATGTCTTGGTCATTGGTCAGTCAGGCATTGACGAAGACCCGAGTCTTATCAAGCCCTCTAAGGACAATTACACTGAGGTGCCCTACAACGCTAGTCTGCTATTGAACAAAGCTACTCGTCATTCAATGTAGGTTGCATGGCTACATAACTTAGGGCACCCGTGGCCTTCAAGATTTGGGGCGACTGTGACCAGGACATAATTCGATGCATGTTCGCCTGTTGGGAGAGGAAGCGGCGATATACATCTTCCGGCGAGTACACAGAATATTGCGAGCCCCACAGATATCTCGTTTACTTACTGACGAATCAAAATGGAATGACAGGATTAGTTTAACCTCGACGTTTGATATCCTTGTGCAACTTATTCGTCGACATCTTCTGGTTAATTTACCGGTGATACCTTTTTAGAATGACTCTTCACGATTATTCTCTGCGCTAGATTCTGACTGAGATAAACCCGATACAAGTACTCCATTTTGTCAGGTACAAGTAGTTGTATTACAAGCCCGTTGGAGGCCCCGAGGTGTAGGGGTATACGTAAGATAATCAATTGAGGAGCAGAATCACGATCTGTGCAACCTAGACAGAGGCGGATGAAGCCTAAGCATGGGCCTTTCACTAGCAAAGGTGAAGCTTGAAGGCTCCTCTGGAAGATCGGGAAAAACCTCAAGTTAACAAATATCTTTAAATGGAACATAACCAGATACCACGATGGTCACTGATATAGATCTGCCTCGTGGATGACTGGGGTGTTCTTGTCACTAGTACAGAGCGCCTGTGCCTCCCGTTATCCCATACACCCTCTACCACGCTAAACGCATCAATCCGCGTTTGCGCTCAGTATCCAAATATTCCGCTGACAATATCGCAATGACTGAGGTGAGTTAGCGATCGAGCTGTCTATCGAGGACCTCGTAAAATATTGTCCCGTTTCCAGCCCATCGACGTCCTTTTCGTTGGACAGACGGGTGTCGGTAAAAGCACTCTTATCAATATGGTCAGACACAAGGACAAGCCAGCGATGCCAGCGAAAGTATCCAACGATGCCCATCCGTGCACGCCGCATACTACTCCCTATCCAATTCAACTCGGAGCCGTGCATTGCCAGCTTTGGGACACGCGAGGCCTGGATGAGGCAGCAGACAACCGTGACCGATTCATGGCCAAAATCATGAACAGGATCCGCCTGCTGGCGTCTCAACAGGAGCGGGAGTTGAAAGAAACTATCCGGAGTCGGACCAGGACGGCAAAACCAATCCTCATGTGGTGTATGGACGCCGCAAAAATCGATGTGGCAATCCATTGGCAACAATTTCGCAAGGTATATGTGGAGTACTGTGAAGAAAGGGCCATACCCGCGGTAATAATCACCCGCATGACTCCGAAGATGGATGGATGGGAGCCGACGTGTAGGAATCAGCTCCAGCAACTGGGGTTGGGTGCAGGACCTGGCAGTACAGAAGTTTGCCTGTTGTGTGTGAGGAAACATAAAAGTCTGTCTTCCTCCGAGTACGTGGAAGATGGCGATGCACTTAGAGATCTCATTTCCCGACTTATGGATCAAGCCAAAGTTTAAAGTTGATCAACTACGCACCTAGCCTTTTACGTCTTCCTTGTTATCTGCACAGTGAAAGCCCACTAGCCTAGTCTACGGTAACCAGTCATGCCATCAGCATCGGTACACCTTTTTTCACGTACTATTTATCTGCGCCCATTCAAACCAGAGACGGGGCGTCAGTGATGATCGTACCTTGAGTGGCAGTGAATTGATTGGGGTTGTTTCCGCCATATATCGGTATGTAAGTCACAGCCCGGAGGCACCATGTGGTCTACTTGCTAGAGCTGATTCGGCTGCTCAATCACCAACCCGGTAAAAGACTTACCTTGCCTTCTCGTGTGCAATTCAAGTCCAATGCCTGATGTAGTCTATTCTTTTTATTATTCATTCCAACCATTGTCAATGAACAGGATGAATCCACGAAGCATGGAGTCCCCGTTGACGTAGCCAGTGGTCCGAAAGGGTACATCAGTCAATGCGCTCGATGGTTCAATTGCCAGCCACGGAACCAACAGCGATATCTGTGGGCGGTCCGAGCCGGGTGTTGTTTGGGTGCTGTGCCATAAAGAAGGTTGGGGTTGAATACGCTTTATGGGACACGAGGAGCCTTTGAGGGACCTGAATAAGGCGATAGAGAAGCTATATTTCTCATCTTGAGCTCCTCGGAGAATGAATCCCAAACGCGGATCACAACGCATAGAAAAATTGTTGTGTTCAAGCAAAGAGGCGATAAACTCGATGGGAGACTACGACAATGTGTGCGTTAAATTCTGCAAAGAAAAAATGACTCAGATGGATTCAAATGGGAAGACGGAGCGATGAGATGGCTCGAACGGAGTATCTCCAAGCTAAGGTCGGCGGAATCTATGCTCATTTGAGCTGACGAGACAGCAAATTACAATGAAATTACAACGGTGGAGGTTTACTAACTATAATTTCTCGTGAGTTTACAAAACAAGTTGACGCCTAACACGGTACGCATCTTAGTAGAATTAATCTTGCACGTTGTATACGCCAGTGAAGTTAGATGTGCGAGGGTTTGTGATGGTGGGAGAGTTAAAATTCGACATTGACTTGTCTTTGACTTATCTCTCGCGACCAACTCCACTGCAATCCAAAAATGCCCCCTGCTTCGCTGGCAACCTACATGACACGAGCGATATCCTCTAAATTCTGGGAAAGGTCACGCGGAGCAACAACTTGAAGCTAGTAGGATCACTTCAGATTCATATTGATGTCTTCAAGTAGCGATTTAGCTACACAGACTCGTGTGGAGTTAAGGTATGAAGCCTAGTTGCTTGTAGCCGGACGACAGGGAGAAACAAGAATACAGACGGCTGAGCCCTGTTGTTCTGGGAACTCTTTTGAAACGGATGGGCCTGCCATGCGACCAGCCTAATTGGCATGCCTATCATCCCCTTCAGCAGGAATTCGCCCCTCCCTTTATCTTCGTTACACCATCACGTGGTCTCCCTCCATGTGATCTTCCTCGACCTCGCCCTCTGCATCCCAATCTCGATCTCCTTGGGCGCAGCCTCGGTAGCTTCCAATCTGACCCTCACCTCGGCCTTCCACAGTCTCGCGAGCTCCGCTCCCCTTGCCACCTCGTTCCTCAAGTCAATGACCCTAGCTCTGTCCTTTTGAGAGTTCGGCCTTCCTCCTTCTTTCGGTTACCCTCCCCAGTGCGCACTTGGTGGGGTTGGACCCTGGCACCACACCTTTTACTCAGCCCCAAGAGTGATCCGTGGATTGTCGGGGAATACGATCCCAACGCTGCTGTTGGGCTATCGCATTGCGAGCGATGGCGCGGACCGTTTTCCGAAGAACAGCGAGGGCTCTGGTTCAGGACAAGTGGACGGAATGTAGGTTCCTTCGCTTGAGACGGTCGACATCTCCGAGGTAATGGGCTCTGAGTTGATGATGCCGGGAATCCGATGCTATCCTGGTGCAGGATCAAGATGAGCCATCTTCTGCTCTAAATGGATCTATTTGCTGTATTCGAGGCAATTGCCAGCAGGTCTCTAATATGGGCTCCTCATGAGGAAAGATGTAGTAGTTGGGCAATTTCTCGTCCATGGGAGGTAGTCGACTTGAAGAGGAGCTTGTGTCCCTGACCGTAATTGCTCCACCAAATACCTGGGGGTCGCCTGAGCTCGGATGCCCAGTTTCTCGCGGTAAGTTCTCTATGCTATCCACTTCCATGATTTCAAGCACTCTTCGACTTGCGACAGATTGTGCTGCATCAAGGTATGGCAGCCAGGTCATGTCACCGGATGTTCATTTTATTTTAAATAGGGCATCAATGCTTGGCTAATATGGCGATCTCCAGCTGTTCCCCCATCGATGACGATGTTGGGGATGCAAACCATCCGTTTCCCCTTAGCGACGTAGTCGTCCTTGACTTCGAAGTTCCGATATGCTTGAGGTACGTCTACTACTAATTTGAAGAATGGATCTCCATCGTGATTCTTAACTTTCTTCAGGATCCCATCTTCATCGCCAAGGTGGTGTCCGGCGCGTCCTCGGAGGCATCATCGAGTCCCTTGTGTCATCTAACTGCACTGTGGGAGCCTCCGGTCTAGAGCGAGACGGTTGAAGGTTCGGGTGTGTATCACCCGCTCCCCCCTCCGTTCGGCCTCTTGGCCCACGGAGGACAAACTGACCACACACCCGCTTAGCAAATTCACGGAAAGTCTTAAGCCGACCTGTCTCAACAGGCTGGGACCTGCACGCCTCCTCGACGAGGCTTACTCGGTCCAGAACCACGCGGGCCACGCAGACTACTGTGCAGCATCAACGAGGAACCCAGATCCACCACGACATCACCAGCGCCAACCTCGGGCACCTCTGCCACCGCTTCCGGCCCCATCAGAACGGGCATGGACACCAAGTCGCTGATGCGCTCCACCGGTGCTGGCTCTGCCAATTGCACATACTTACTCCACAGTACCAAGTGTGTTAAAGCCATACATCCAAGACAGAGCGTCGGGCAGAACGTTGGTCTCACCCGGTACGTACTCAATGCAAAGTCCAAACTCGCTCAACTTTTCAAGCCAGCCAGCCAGCCTCCCCGAGAGGTTCTTTTGCTTCAACAGGTGACTCAGACCCTTATAATGGTCTGTCAGCCACACGAAAGGTGGGCCCTGCAATACGTTGCGATGAGGAAGCATGCCCTGCCCACAAGCATTTCTTGCTCGTGAACCGGATAGTTTTGTTGGGTAGGTATGTACGTCAACTTCGCGCTTGGCAGTTTTCCATTCGGGTCCCTGCACGATAACGGCCACAATTTCGTTACTAGCAAGTGTAAGTCATGAGCCAGATAGTTGGCGCATCCGGTCCATACTCGAGAACCACTTGGTGGTGGTCCCGGCAAGTATGTACGTACCATTTCACTTACTCAAACGCTCATTGCTCCGTCTCACCCCCATTTCCCGGGTACTTTATCACTAGTCCAGTTGGACAATATGCCCATCAGCACTCGGACCTTATAAATATCGTCGGCCAAGTACCTAACGGAATTGATAAACCCGCGCAGGAAGTCACGATTGGTAAGGGTTTTCCAGTTAATAACTGCATTGACTTTATCAGGATCCATCCAAATCCCATCTTCGTCAATGATACGACTTAGAATTTTCATCTCGCGACAGAGAAAGCGCAGTTTCCCGGAGCTCAGGTAGAGTCGCTCACATTGTAATATATCAACACAATTTTGACGTGCTGAATATGCTCTTCTAGGGTGTTCAAACAGACAACGATATCATCCAGGTAGACATCCATCATCCGTCCAATGTGGCTGCTGAACAGATAATTTATCGAAGCCTGGTAAGTGGCCGGCACACTACAATCGCCAATCTGAATAACGGTACTTAGCATGTTCCTGTTTGGAGTCACGACTGCAGAGCGATCCGACATGCTCAGGGATAATTCGTATGTGTTTGCTCATAGGCATCCACACCGTCGATAATGGAACTTCCCATGACTGGCTTGTCGAAGTATATGATCAATGTCAGGCAATGGCGCCCACAATTTGTGAGTGTTTGTGTTCCGTTCTCGCAAGTCTACCATGGTCCGTAACTTGTCTGTACTAGGTTTGCGAATCAGGCACGGTATTACCTATCCTCATAATTTTCCAACGTCCGGTTTTTAGGTAGGCGTCCCATGTACCTGACTCATCGTCTGTAATAAGCCACGAGTGGCTAATGCAACGGGCGCAAGCCCTTGCTTCTGACTGATCGTCTCCTCGTTGCCAAGGATCGTTGCGGCCGCAATCGGGGTGCTGTAACTGACTCACTGCGATGTTCCGTTTCCGGGCGGGAGATGATAAATTAGAGGAAGACTCGCTAACCGCCCTCGGTCGGGTTATGACGGGCTTTTTTTCAATCGTGCTTGCTTTCGCCGCAGCGCTTTGGAGGGAATGTCTGGGCGTAGGGTAAGTGATTTTCAATAGTAGTAACTAGTCTGACCTTCGAGAATCCATCAGTTGTTTTCCCGAAACCCGTTGGGGCAAGGAGAAAGGCTTTTTGGTTAAAGAGGAGTTCAAAATATTGTTACATGGAGTAGGGTAGAATTAAACCCGCAAGAGTGAACTAGTATCATTGAAGCCTAGTTGCTTGTAGAATAAAAACTTCCCAGACGACAGCTAAGAATGAACAGTCCTGGGAACTCTTTCAAGGTGTCGGCTGACGAAGTCGAGCTCGACGAGCAACAACGCATGGACATGCCATACGATATGACCATCACCGGTGGCCGCCTATCATGTCTCTTGTCGTCATCAATAGAAGATATATCTGGGAGGTGATCAATCTGCCTCGTGTTCAAGCATCAATACAGAGGTTACACAGCACCCACTGCTCCGCAATAACCCTTCAACCTGACGACTACGTTTCGCATCCAGTGTAAGCAGCTACTACCTTTTCGATGTTTCAGATCAACATGACTTGCACTGTAGCCGACTGTCATGGGCAAAGGTGGACCCAACGCTGTTGACATTCTTCTGGCTGGCCAAACCGGCGTCGGAAGAAGCACTCTGATCAACATGATCATTGGTGCTAGCGATGGCTCAACATGGGCAGCCAAGGTGTCAAACGACGTTAGACCTTGCGCCATAGAGACTACTCTGCATACAGCACAGCTGGAGCTCGACGGGACAGCCTTGGAATCCAAGCTCTGGGATACACGCGGCCTCGACGAGGCGGTGGATCACCCGAATCTCATGGACACAGCGGCCAAATGGCTTCGTCAGCAAGGGTTCGGGTTGTTCTCCAGACGACAGCATGAACGCGATCTGAGAGACCTCTGCCGAATGCGCGTCCATGATCAGACCGATGGAGAGCAGTCGCCATCTGCTCCTACCGTCATCCTTATGTGGTGCATTCATGCCTCCAAGATAGATGTTCCGATCCACTGGCAACACTTTCGCAAGGTTTTCGTCGAGTACTGCGACAGGAGGGTCAAACCGGTGGTTGTGATCACCCAGATGACCCCAGGTTTCGAAAAGGAGTGGGAAAGGAGGTGCAGGGATCAGCTTGGACGGTTGGATCTGAGCATTGGATTCGACAACGTTCTGCTGATGGTGCGGAAATATCGAGATACATCTTCCCCGGAGTACGGGGAAGATTCCCGGGCTCTCAGGCGCCTCATCTTTCGATTGTCTGTTTGAATTTTTTTCCCGTGATTACTTTTAGTATGTTTACCTTTTGATCAGATGTCAAGTACTTGAGTACGCACATTGGTTATAGTGTCCGATGTACAATTCTCAGGCCTTTGAAAGTTGCCTTTACCAGATGATCGTGGCAATCACGAAAGTCGTTGCCAGCCAACGCTCCAGCCTACCAGCTGCAGCGTGGTACAACCTGCTGGAGTCCACATGGTGACAAGGGATATATACCGGGATATCACCCGCATCGCCCCGTCCTTTATGTGCTACGGCAGTCAAGTCCAGGACTCCATGTTGGTCGGTTCTATATCCATATTGACTCGCACGATACTAACCTTTGCATGAAGGACTCTGATCCACACACCAGACACATCGCTCTCGTCGGTATAACCGGAGTCGGAAAAAGCACCCTAGTCAATGTGCTCCAAGGCAGAGAAGTCGCCGAAGCAAATAACGACGTCCGACCATGCACTACGCGGGCCACGAAGTACGAGTTGGTAGAAAGCGGTACCAGATATTGCATCTGGGATACGAGGGGGCTCAGCGAGGCCTCGGAAGCCATACCGAAGCGCTTGCTCA
>JBBPNZ010000045.1:5703-49628 GCA_038091195.1 Phylloporus rhodoxanthus | reverse complement strand
AATGGTGCATCTCAGTTGCTTGTTCCCGGATCTATGAAGAATCCGGTACCACACTGGATTTGTGGTTCAATGCGCGATTTGTCTTCGCCTTCGACGAAGGGGGGTGCACTCGTCTGCTGTTCATTGGTTTGCGGGGCCTCGCAAATAGAGGGAAGGCCAAATGTCCCTACAACTGGTGCTGAGCCATCGGATGGACGGAGATGTGCCAACTTCTTTTCTTCGATCTGAACGCATGTCCTAGCTCTGACTGGATACTTTAGAGATCACAAACCTGCTGAAGACTCTTTTCGTCGTTGTAGCCATAAAAACCATCCCTGGATTCTGGAATCAGGATCCCAGAGTTATCATGGGCCAATTTTGAAGTCTGTAGAAAGGTTTCTTCACAGCTGGGGATCTTTGGTGTATTGTCGTCCGACATGGTCAGTGATGTGGCTGTGCTCTAACTTCCGTTGATGGCGTCCAACGCGGTACGCGCGCAGGTTGCTGCGAAATGGCAGGAGTCCTTTGCCCGTATAAATCGTTCGGAGCCAGGAATATCGGGTCTTATGAGCTTCAGCCATGTACGCGTTTCTCCTCAAACTCGTCACAGCTACACTCATACTTGGCAGGCTTGGACTTTGGCCACTGCATTTTTGAAGCCATACGACTTGAATGACCCAAGTCCTCGACCTCGGAACGGTTAAGTGGCCCATTTACTGTTGTATTTCCTCTGCCAGGTACCAACATGTCTCTCCAACAGATATGCGTCAGATCAGGGAGGCCTTCGATGTCATAAACAAATGCAGACGATTACCAGTCATGCTTGAGGTTTTTCTTGGTCCGATTCTGAATCCGTTTGTCCGATCACAATATAACCTGCCTTTACAGAGGATCTACATAAAAGCCAGTACCTGATTGCGCGCGAAGTCGAAGTTTACATGAGTCTTTACGAAGTATGCATTCGTATAGCCATCTTACCTGTTACTCATGCAGTTTCAGTCTAACTCAGACCCGGAAACAGTGAGAGCACTCATCTTCCGACTTGTTGAGTGGTATGACGCATGGATGCCAAGTGCTGAGTGAATTCTTGCCTCAAGCCTCTTATATACATCCCGATAATACCTTGTCGACAGGCTCGGTCAAACCATCACATCCGCATATACCCTTGCCTTTCAAACCCACCTATTCTCCATCCTCCCTGCTTCCTTCGCGCGAGGGGTCAAGGCACTCGTTGCCACAACGCTTATCAGGACAGTATCTCAACCATCTGATCAGCAAGACCGTTCTCTTTGGCAGGCGTTTGACACTCTAAGCCTCATAGAACGTTATGAAACACTTATAGCTAGTGTAGGATACGAATATATTGAAGCCCATGTACTGCAAACTTGTGCTGGCTCTTGGGAAGAACCAATGCTGGGGAACCTCCGCGCTTGGATGGTCCACAAGATAGTGCCGTGGATGGTATGGCCATTCGCTAGAGGCGCGACCAGTGGTATGATTTATGTTTCTTTATACATCCTGTGCTTCCTCATCTTTCGAAGCGGACGAGGCGAAAATGATGATGCAGGGCGTCGGATCCAGGTTTGACTTTCATATGCACAAAACTCTTTGTGATTTACGGTATGTGAGTGGCCCTCTGTAACATTAATCTATTCATCTCCGTTGTAGTACGCTCGAAATATTCGACATCATCGTCGATTTCCCAGATTCCATTGGCGCTCTTCAGGACCTCAAGGTGATCTTAGTTACACGACACATCGTTCTTGCTGTACTTATCAATGTGGTGTGGGTATAGGAATGTTTACAGAGAGTTGATCAACGCACGGAATTAGTTCAGTCTATTCGACGAGCGTAGGTCACGCGGTGTGACAGTATCCGTTTCTACCGCGGTTGACAGATTCTGCAGGAACAAGAAGCGTCTACTTCACCCAGGAGCAGACACGAAAGATATCCTTCTATCGTATGTTTCGACCATCAAGTGTTTGAGGATTGTGGATCCTCCAGGTGTTCTCTTATTCAAGGTCGCAGATCCAATTCGTCGATATCTCCGGTAATGTCTTGATATTTCTCTGCTATCCTCCCATTGATATCACTCCAAGAGATCGGCCAGATGCTATTAGATGCATTGTCGCTAGTTTAGTGGGAGACGGCGAAAGTGGTGATTCCTTGGTCGACGAAAATGAACCTATTCAACCACTTCAGCAACCAGAAATTGAAAACTACGCCGATCCTGATTGGACCCCTGAGCCAATAGACGCCGGGCCTGGTAAATCTTCACTTTCGTCCACCGTCTCTAGTTTGGTTTATTTCCGCCCAAGATTTCCGCGCTAGCAAAACGAGTGACATCATAAGCACCATTGTCAGCATATACGATTCCAAGGACCTGTTCATCAAGGAACTTCAGGTGCTGCTTGCACAGCGATTACTTGCAATCAAAGACGGTAATTTTGATCGGGAGGTTGGTCACTTACTGAAACCCAAATATGATCTATCGGTAATTGTTTTTAAGAGACGAAATATTGAAATTCTGAAGATTCGTTTTGGAGAGCCCGCTCTACAGGTCTGTGAAGTGATGCTTAGGGACATGACGGATTCAAGACGAATCGATCAACATGTTCAGTCCCAGCAGCCTGTAAGTATCAGTCTATCTTAAATACGAGACTATACTCACACTAGAAGAGCGTCCTACACCCAATGATAATCTCACGACATTTCTGGCCGGCTCTGGAGTCCAGCAGCATAGTTATGCCAGGCCAATTTCAGGAGTAAGTTGGTTACTACTTCACCACATACATGCTCACATTTCACGACAGCACGCAAGAACAATATGCTAAAGAGTTCAATACTTTTAAGCCCGACAAAACTTTGCGCTGGCTACCTCATCTCGGACGAGTACAGCTCGAACTTGACTTCGACGACCACAAAGTTATGGCGGACGTTCCACCGCTGGAAGCCGCCTTTATCGAGCTTTTCTCAGAAAAGGGTGCGATCTAATCACCCCTGCTTTACTGTGCTTATCACAGCCACTTTAGATACATGGACCGTTGGCGAACTGATCTCAAGGGTAGGCACTGTGAGCCGTAGTGCAGCTCTAAAGTCGCTGGCTACATGGGTCGACATGCGTGTTTTAAAAGAGGATAGCGAGCATGTATTCAAACTGCTCTCTGTAGCGGAAGAGCCGGCGCCGGGAAATAAGACAGTTCCAAGACCAGGTACATTGATTCTTGTGATATGGTTCGCTTTGGCCTGTGTTAACCCAATTCATAGCCAAGGGTGAGGACGAGTTGCCACCGATGATCAGCGTGCAACAGCAACAGGCAGAACAAATGAAAGTCTATTGGAAGGTAGGAAGCCCTGTTACATGTCCCTATATTGCGGTATTTGATATCTAGATGCAGTTCATTGAAGGCATGCTCACGAACTTGGGCTCACTACCACTGGATCGTATACAAACGATGCTCAGACTTGCTCCTGGTTATGATCGCACGATCGAGCAGCTTGGCAGCTTCATGGAGGCTGCAAAACGAGAAGGACTAGCTACTGTCAAAGACGGAATGTGGAGATTAGGGAAATAGGTGAATAACAATAACTCTTGAGACATGGTTTTCACACCCGCGCGGTCCTGCGCCTTGATTATTCACCACTTTCGCCAGTTCACGTACCGGAAAATATTATCTGCCGAGCGTGTGGTTGAGCGGAATGACAATGCTTGCTCGGGAAACTATGTGTGGTGTAGGCGATTGCTTGAAGTTTTGACAGTAGTCTTCAAGGAGTGGCGTTCCCGACAAGCAACATGTGAGTGATCTCTCTGGGAACGCAGGCCAACTTGGAGAAGCTTTTACCACTGGAGTTACGTGGACGCTACTAGGTTCGCGTGTCTAGGAGAACACAAATCAATATGTGGTTGCTACAGTGCAGTGGTCAACCCAACGCAACCCATGATGTTGCTCCTCGGTGCTGAAGTTCTGTGTCGCACCAGCTTCGCATGACGGATTTAAAAGAACATACTCGACAACCGACAAACGCATCGGTTGATCATGGCCGTGTCGAACGGCCTTGGGGAAGACAACATTGGTCTGCCGCTGGGCGACAGGCGGAGGCGGCAAACTTGACATAAGAAACCACATGCTTGGCAAGTTGGCGCCATGCGGAGCGCTCGGTAAGAGAACTCTGGTATTTCACTCTTCAGCGTCACCTTCTACCCTGATAGGTTGTCCTTGCTGGAGTTGAACAGACATTATAATAAAAGAGCCACCTCTGCGGGAAGTTCAACTCGGTCCTCTCTACCGGCTTGTGTTCTCTGATTGTCACCTCTGCACGCGATGACCCACAACGAGCTCTGGTTGACTTACTGCCAAGTCTCTCGTTGCAACAAGCCCGTTATCATAGGCCCAGTTCATTAAGTTGGAGTTCCAGAACCACCGGCTCTTGGACCTGGAGGATGTACTTGAGCATCTTTGGAATCCGCCAGGGCTTCATCGAAGCCAAGTAATTGCCGGCCCGCCTCCTTCTGGGAGAACCATGAAGGTCATCGTGTCAGTGGGCATTTGGTTGAAGCACTCCTGAAGAACGGTTCTCCGTCTTGTGATTTGAGCATGACAGATAGAACATTTGCCGAAGGCTAATATAGTTTCAGCTGATTCTTTGCGATCTTCAGCAACGGTTACCTTGCCAGCCACCTGCGAAGCAAGGTACACTGGCAGGCTGCTTGCCGACGTAGGATTGAAGAGCACGAAACCTTGCAAGGTCTCTTGGAGGTAGGCGTTGGTACCTCTGAGGCATCGTGCCTCTGGCTGAACGTTGGTACGCTGGGTATCTGTTATAGTTTGTATTTTCTGACAATCGTTCGGTAGATCAAGTGCCCACCAACTGTCCCGGAAGATGCTCAGTTACGCACTGTTTGATGAGATGGGTAGTGTAGTGACTGTGTTGGTGAAAGGGTGTGCTGAGCTGGTGTTTGCATGGTCGTATTCAAGGTAGGGGTAATTTCTGAATTAGGGACCGGCGTTTGTGCCGCCTCTACACTTGTCCGGCGCGACATCTCCTTATCACATACATCTCATGGGAAAGGCTCAACATTACTCGGCGCTTTCGCAGCCAACGCTCGCCATGAGCGAGCTCGTATGCAAAACTCTCGACCACGACGCAACCGACATGCTGATTGACAAGTGGCTTGAACATCGCAACGACGCGTACTGGGAATGGTTCCGCGACGTCAGGGAGCGCAAGCATGCATCCAACACTCTGAGGCGCCAGGTCATAGTCTGGAGCAAGGGCGAATTTGTTCCGGAGAACATCTTCTGCCGGACGGTCGACACTGGTCGTCTGATCCCCCTTGACCGTACCTGGAACACCCATGTTTATCATCACGTATCAATGCAAGACAGAAAATTGTCCATGATGCCCGTCGTCTTCACAATGGTATCCATACTCTATTACACGTTTGTCGTTGCTCACCGTTCCCTCGTCAGCTTCCCGAACTCATGCTCTTACGGGGCATGCTTGATCATGGCTGCGACGACATGTACATCATCGTAACAGATTTGAAGCGACAAGAGATGGACGACGTGACAGAGTATTTCAAGCTTGTGTGTCGACACGCGTATGGTGGTCGAACGTGTAAACCGAGCATAGCAAGCCAGATTCAATTTGAACGTTCGTCAACCATCTGCTGCTCATCCTTTAGCGACTCAACTTCACCAGACATGCGGCTGTGTCACACGCTACTTAAGCAGCGACGAACACCATGCTTTCCTCAGATCGACATTGCTTTTCGAGCAATATTATACGAAAAAAAGCCCCCATTTATCATCCTGTTCTCACATCAAACGACGTCCTACTCTCAAATTTTCTTCACACACCCTCTCTTCGTGCCCGCAGAAGATATCTTCTTCGACTTCCCCAGCGGATGCCCAAACCCATGTTGCAACGATGATTGTGAAATGATCCGCTTCCCCAGAAAGGGCGTCGAAGGGGCAGTGGTTCTCTCGATAAAACGTGGCCGCCGGTACGGAAAAAAGATTAAAGCCAAGGAGATGTGCAACTGGATAGATTGCGATATCATCTTCAACGAGGAAACTCAGCGATATGCGGAAAGCAGTGAGGGTTCCGAGGGTTCTCAGAGCAGTGTTGACTGTACCGACACGCCGTCCACGAACGGCCTCGTCTGTAGCAAGTGCAGGTTGGTCAAATACTGTTCTCCTGAACATCAGAGGAAGGACTGGGACGAGCATCGCCGAGTCTGTGCGAAGCCTGCTTCACTGTAACTCTAGCCTTCTCCGAAAAGGTGCACTGCACCTTTTTTGATGTCCCGGCGTTGCTGTAATGACATTGTTGTACTCGTACCATACTCCTATGCGATTGAATGTGGTCCTAACTTCGTCAGCCAACATTCACACTGGGTCGATTCGAGACCATCATGACCATCCGCTATCTTACAGCAAGACTTGCCCAACAGGTATGTAATGTTCCTCGTGCCTGTGCGCCGTTACTGATGCGATGTCCTAGATTGATGAGGAGCTTATGAATGCGGCAGGAGCATTCAGTATTGACCAGGTACAACATGGCTCGCATTCCTGACGAGCGTCACTATCTTGATCACTATTTCATGATTGAAGTTGATGGAACTGGCCGGACTCGCATGTGCCCAAGCACTTGCAAAAGTCTACGACAAGGAAAGGTACCGAAGAGTCCTCATTTGCTGTGGACCTGGCAATCAAGGTGGTGATGGATTGGTAGCGGCAAGACACCTTGGTCCGTTTGTCATTATCATTGATGAGACGACGACTTCACTGATTTTTAGGCATGTTCGGGTACGAACCCACGATTTACATGCCCAAGGTACGTGTTAGCATGCATACGGCGACACAGATGCTGACTTGAGCATCGTTCACAAGCCAGGGTCCAAGGATATTTACAAGGTGATCTTATGCTGTTCAAACGTCCACGTTTGGTCTTGTTCCTGACCTCTCCCGCACAATTTGGCGCAGCGACTTCACAAGCAATGCGACAACATGAATATCAACACTCTACCTCTCAACGCCACCCTCGACGTACTCCATTCGACCCTCTCATCCTCTGATGTTGTCCTGGATGCCATCTTTGGGTTTTCGTTCAAGGGACCTGTCCGCGCACCTTTCGACGACGTCTTGCGACTCATTTCATCCTCAAAAAAGCCGATAGTCTCGGTTGACATTCCTAGTGGATGGGATGTTGAAAAAGGGAATGAGGAACAGATAAGTATCGTTCCGGATGTGCTGATAAGCTTGACTGCACCGAAGGAAGGAGTGCGATCCTTCAAGGGAAGACACTTTCTTGGAGGGAGGTTTGTACCCAGGTTAGTGCCCAACTATGACTTGTTTCCTGACAGGGATTTTAACACGGGTGTAGATCTATGGAGGAAAGGTTGCAACTCAACTTGCCGGAATATCCTGTATTTGAGCAAATTGTGGAGCTTCCGCATCAAGAGCACGAACCTCAGCGGCTGTAATGCTGCTTTTTACATGGCTGACTACTCCTGATGTTAAAGCCTATCTCAAGAACTTGAACGCTCACTATGCATGTGCGAGTGTTCTTTAAAATGCACCTGATTCTGAGCCTGCTCTTGAGTTACAAGAATTTGACCTATCGACTATAAGAGTGCACCGCTACTTACTATAAGCCGCTTGAGTGTATCCGAGTTCCGTCGAAGTTCCAAAGCCACCGACTAGTATTTCGAGTCGTTTTTACTAGCATTCCTCAGGCCTCAATCCGGGCATGTGAAACAAATAACAGAAAACTTTAGTAGGATCGCTTAGCGTTGCTGCGTTTGGTGGTTATCTGGTTATCTTTCCCGGACGATTCTCGGCGACAAGGCCCGAATGCACGTGCCAGTGACGATCAAAGGCCGGCCGGATGGATCGTCCAAGAAGCGAGAGAGAAAATCGGGACGGATGCGCTTCCTTCCGGCTGATTTGCTCACTTCCTAGATCGGGACCGCCAAGTAGTACCTAACATTTTCTCGGAAAATTTCCTGAGAACGAGTACTTGGAACGCAAGTGGGGTCTTGGAAGTTCTGGTTTCCTGCCCAGGGGCCCACAAAGCGTGCCTTAGGGAACGCCTTCTTATGGTAAGTACTTACGGATAATTCCGAAGGAGGCTTATCTGCGTGATGCCGACATAGTCGATAAGGCTTGCACACAGATCCCAAGCATCAAATTCTCCCGACCACTGAACTAGACTCGACGTCTATCATCTCCTGCACATGTCAATGTTTTCCCGCCTTTTCACCCGGGAACGGGAACCTTCAGCTCCAAAGGTTCTAGAGGCAGATGACCTCCAATCACTCGCCAAATACATGAAATCTGACAGCTGTCGGAATGTGTTTCTC
This sequence comes from Phylloporus rhodoxanthus, assembly GCA_038091195.1. Lineage (NCBI taxonomy): Eukaryota > Fungi > Basidiomycota > Agaricomycetes > Boletales > Boletaceae > Phylloporus > Phylloporus rhodoxanthus. The sequence continues at coordinate 41,281 of JBBPNZ010000045.1, read as the reverse complement.
ATGGTGATTACATCCCCGTCGTTCCATGTGTTTTTCGGGGTTAACGCCGTGCTATACGTAGCTAGGTGCAGGTACGAGTTACCTTAGTCAAGGGAGACGACGTATTGAGGATCGAGCAGGCATCAGTACCTCCGCGGGTATCCCTGACTTTAGGTCACCTGAGACGGGTGGGTAGCATCATTGATTTATTGGTCCACTCAATGGATCTCACGCTAGGATTATACGTGCGTATCATCTTACGCGAATGAGAGGAGCCTCTCTCTCTGACTGGTCAAATCGTCCCAGGCTAACCTGGCTCGTCTCAATCTACCGTACCCAGAAGCAGTATTCCAGATAGACTTTTTTCGAAGGGACCCGGTGCCCTGTAAGCGATAGTGCATTTCGCATGGCGCCTCGATTCAGAGCACTCATCTATGCCAAGTTTACACACTCGCAAAGGAGCTCTACCCTGGTCGTTATCGCCCCACCATCACGCACTCATTCATCAAAGTGTTGCATGCTCATAGTCTTCTACACACTTGCTTCACACAGAACATTGACACACTTGAGCGGAGAGCTGGAGTGCCGGAGATCAAGATCATTGAAGCACACGGCAGTTTCGCGACGCAGAGATGCATTGAATGCAAACGTTCATATGATGACGAAATGATCAAAAAGGCTGTCCGTGATTCTACGATTCCGCGGTGCGAGCGTTGCAATGGATTGGTCAAGCCCGACATCGTGTTCTTTGGGGAGGCTGTATGTAATTGCTATTTTAATCAGTGCTTTCAGGGCTCATTGCTGGCCAGCTCCCGCCGAAATTTCATGCGTCCATTCGTTCGCTACACAAGGCTGATCTATTAATAGTGATCGGCACGTCACTAACGGTCCATCCATTCGCATCACTGGTGGACTTGGTTCCAGACAACTGTCCTCGTGTCCTCATCAACTTGGATGAGGTCGGAAACTTTTACAAGCAGGACGATGTTGTTTTGCTAGGAAAGTGCGACGACATTGTGCGGGAGCTCTGTCGTGAGCTTGGATGGGAGGAGGAACTCGAGAAAACATGGGCAGAAACGGCAGGCAGCGTGGAAGTGCTTGATGAGCCGACTGAACCAAGAGGGAAGGTTGGTGAGGAGTTGGATCGCATCACGAGAGATATTGAAAGATCTCTCGTCATTTCGAAAGACACAGCAGAGTGTGGGACAGCGAAAACACAAGGAGAAGAAGAAGGCGGAGAGAAGAAAGAAGTAGCCAACCTTGAAGTGAAAGGAGAGTCCTCCGTTGCAGAAGGGAAGTCCTGAATGATATCCACAGCACTATTGATGGAAACGACATGTCAACGAGGCGAGCAATATTACTATTCGTCAATACCATGTATGTATAGTTACCTTGATTTGGTCAGATCAGGAGATTGGATACTAACTACTCGGAACGGAAGCGACAGTAAGTATCCGACGTACAGTTGCGGACATAAGCCGTGGCGTGCCACTGTGAGATCGATCTGCCATGGGCCACCGTGGGCCCATGACCTGATCAAGAGGACCCTGTGGTTGGAGAATGAACCTTCCTACAGTGACTTCAAGTTCAAGCCAATGTCCGTTGAATTCAAATGAAAATGGTGTGTACGGTGACGCTAATTACCGGGCGACGATAGCCCACGTGCCAGGAGTCCGAAAAGCAGTGCCTCATCATGAAAACTTGGCAACAGGCTGCTGTTTCATTCCAGCCAAGCCGCATCCACAGAAGGTGGGGTTTGTGCGATCCAAGTGAGTGAAACTTTGGGTTGTCTCACCAATTCACACTGCTCTTCGGTTGCAGATATTTGCTTGTGCCATACGGATTCTGATTACGGAACTACTGCCAGTGCCTGGCACCGGTTCACTTGGCGGTCACTGGAAGTTTGTCAGGAAACCCCCGGATCAGGGATCTCGGACCTGGGGTGGAGTAATTTTTCTCCGAGAGCGATTTTTCGGCCGTGGCCCTCCATTGGACGATGGGTCCGATAACTGACAGGCACAGGCTCAAGAAAACGCTCGGTTCAGCTGTCAATACTTCAACGGTCGCTGTTGTCAAGGTGTCGAGGCATAAGTTCTTGGAGCGGTTGCTCAATTGAGAGCTGATCAACAAAAAATTTGACAAGCGGCATGTCGTTGATCGATATGAATGTCCTCATGCCATACGGTCCTTCTCGGCGAATGGCAAATTTAGCCAGCCCGCCCATGCGGCCTTTCCGGACCTGCCACTGCGTCGGAGATTTGAAGTTTTCACTCCCTGCCACATATAAAGCCTCAACGGGCCCTCTGTTCTCTTCCCTCAGACACGCTATCCAACAGATGGGAGTTTTTGTACGCTTATACCTACGTCTTTGTTCGTGCCCATCCCCATGTCCTATCCTTTGTCTGACTCCTTGCAGTCTGCTCACCTCCGCAGGTAACTCACCCTTGAACGACTATTTTACAAAACAAATGTGAGTGACGTTTCAATCGAGCATACCTATGTTGATCTGTGTATCAGCCCAAACGCACGTTCATCATGCGATTCTCATTCGATGCTATTCTTGCCTCGAACCTCGTTCCGGCCCGTTTCAGGATTGGAAAATCGGACAAGCACGGTCCAGACATATCCAAGTCTGCCACAAAAGAGGCTGAAGTCACTGCCAACCTTGCTCGGTTTGCTTGTGTACCTGTCTCCGAGGTATTCGAGTGAGTTTCAGTCTTGTCCATCGACTGCATTCTCTCATCATCCATCTAGGCTTGAGCCTACATGGAGTCCCGATGGGTTATCAGAGGAAGTGGCTGCCGAGGTCCTCGGCACACATGGTCTAAATGCTCAAGTTAATGAACGTCCCTTGGCAGCCTTATCATTATTGTGGACAGCCCTCTGGAACCCTTTCAATATCCTTCTGACAATCCTCGCCCTGATCAATATCGCAACGAACTCCGTGCCAACCTTTGCAGTCATGATAGCAATGGTCGTCGCGTCCACCTCGTTGAGGTCTCGTTTTCTCATTTTCTTTTTAACTCATTTTCACTTAAATTTGCTACTTGCTCCCATAGGTACTGGCAGGAGGTTAAATCCACGGTACAAGCGCTCAAGCTGATCAAGTCAATTGTAACCCGCGTTCGCGTCATTCGTCGCGTGAACTCCATCCCTCAGGAAATTGAGATCGATTTGAGGCACGTCGTTCCTGGGGATGTCGTCGCTGTTGCCAGTACGCTTTCACGCTCGTGCAGCCCCCCCCCCAAGACTGACCGTAGTACAGGTGGTGATGTATTCCCTGGGGATTGTATTGTCATTTCTGCCGAGGCCCTATCTGTGACGCAAGCGTCGCTCACAGGAGAGATATTGCCCATTGACAAGGTCATCCGTGTTACAGCAGTGGACGAATCTGAGCCATTCCATCTTTTGAATAATCATAATGTATGCTTAGCCGGTACATCGGTCGCAACTGGGAACGGTCGCGCGATTGTGGTCTCTACTGGTAAAGATACATACATGGCTGCCATCGCCGAGGAGCTTAACAAGAAAAGGCCAGAAAACACTATTCAGATGGGCATCAGAAAAGTTAGCTACGTCCTTTTGGGATTCATGACGGTCAGTCCGATTCACTTCTCACTTTTCCCTTTCAGCTTAAGCAAATATGTAACCCTTCAATAGATCATGGCACCAGTTGTGTTTATTATTCAAGGCGCAGTTAGCAAGGATTGGAAGGGTGCTATCATGTTTGCAATCGCAATCGCGGTCGGCATTACCCCGGAGATGCTTCCCATGATAGTTGTAAGTATCTATTCATTTTCGTCACGCCTTCGATCGTTTACCTGCGATGATAAAGACCTCCAACCTGGCATTATCTGCTGTTCGCATTGCCAGGCAGAAAGTTATTGTAAAGCGCTTTGACGCCATCCAAAACTTGGGCGCAGTCAGCGTTCTGTGTTCTGACAAGACGGGCACATTGACTGCCGACCTCGTCCGTGTTGCAAAATCTGTCAGTACCAAAGGCGAACTGGCAGATCTCCCCGTCAAGTTGTCCTTCATCAATTCCTCTCTGCAGACGGGATCTCGCAGCCCTATCGACCGCGCCATTCTGGACTATATCGGTGACGATGAGAGGATTCCTCACAGTGTCGCTGAACTGGACGGCTGGTCTAAACTTGGTGAAGTTCCATTCGATTCCACGCGCCGCATGCTCTCGGTCCTCACGTCCCACCACGTTAGCGAGGGAGAAGCACTGCTCATAACCAAGGGTGCCGTAGAGGAGGTTCTAGAGCGATGCATTTCCGTCCTGAAATGTGAAGAGTTTTCGAAGCCGATAGGGAGCGTCATGTTCGATTCGTCCTCGTCCATTACACTGACGGAAGCTGATCGTCTTGACATCCTCAACTCTGCTAAGCGACTGAACGAGGATGGACTTCGGTTGATCGCTGTCGCCTGTCGCAAGGCATCTGTAAAGGTTGGTGTGACCATCTCTGCGGAAGACGAGGAGGATTTGGTTTTCGTTGGATTCGTCGCTTTGTTGGATCCATTGAAGCCGGATGCAGCGGAGGCAATTCAGAGACTCGGAAGTCTTCATGTTCAGGTGTGTAGCCTATGTCAATTTCGTTATACTGTGCAGCTGATCGATGTGACTTAGGTGCGAATTCTCACTGGAGACGTCCCAGCGGTAGCCGCCAAAGTTGCTCGTGACCTTGGCCTATTCAATCCTATCAACCTCACGAATGCAACTGTTTCACGGTCCCAAAAGGATGAAGAGGCAGGATTTGACAAGTTGTCTGAGCCTGTCGACGAGTCAAGCTTGATCGTCACTGGACCCCAGCTCACCGAACTTGCCAAGGACCGCGAGCTCCTGAATGAAACAATTGATCGCGCGATTATCTTCGCGAAGTTATCACCGTACCAGAAACTCGATGTTGTGAAGGCTCTGCGAGCTGGTGGTGGCGGCCGTGCCGTTGCATTTTTAGGAGACGGAGTCAATGATGCTTTGGCTATTCGTGGTGCTGATGTCGGGATATCTGTGGACTCGGGCACTGAGATTGCCAAAGAGGCGGCAGATGTCATTCTGCTGGAGAAGAGCCTTGGCGTTGTCGCGCGGGGGGTGGTCGAAGGCAGGATCACGTATGTTTCAACCACTAGTATGTGGTTTGGTTATGATACTCACGCCAGTTAACAGGCTCTTGAACACCGTAAAGTATATCAAGATGGCTTGCTCATCGAACTTTGGGAATGTCTTCTCGGTGTTGGGTACGTTCTGTGGTTTCCCAGAGGATCTCACTATAATACTCTGGACTTCTAGTTGCTTCTGCTTGGCTCCCTTACCAACCAATGTTGCCCCTCCAACTATTGGTTCAGAACCTTCTCTATGACTTCTCTCAATCATCGATTCCTTGGTTGGTGTTCTTCACTCTTTTCTATAGATCGAAGCTTATCTATAACAGGGACAACGTTGATCCCGAATATCTCGAACGTCCAAGGACATTGAGTGCCTGGTCCATTGTTCGCTTCATGATCTGCCTAGGTCCCTTCTCCAGCCCGTTTGACATCATTACATTCTCCATCAACTGGTGAGTTATTTTGTTATTCCTACCGTCCTTATTTCTGACATTGCCTGAAGGTTCCACTACAATATTCGGACATTGGATTCCCCATTAGTCCCACTTGCTCAGACAAACTGGTTTTTGGAAGGTTCTCTGACTCAGGTATTGAATCCAACATGTTTTGTTTATCGTAACCTAATGTTCTCCAAAAAGCTCTTCATCATTCAGTTCCTTCGAACCCACAAAATTCCTTTCTTCCAATCGCGAGCGTCTCTCTTGGTGGTCCTTGTCACTTTTGGGATGGCTTGTGTATCAATGGCAATCCCGTACATTCCCCACCTGAGCTCGGGTTTACAAATGACGCCTCCTAAGCCGATGTTTTACACCTACTTGGTTGGTATGATCGCGGGTTATGCTCTTGTGATTCACATCGTCAAGACTATTTATTTGTGGGTCTTCAAGGGAGAATGGCTGTAGTGGGAATCAGTATTCTTCCTGTCGCTCAATGTTTCGTGGCTAGATTGGATGACCTTGACATACTGGATCTTAGCTAGAGGAATTTAGATAAATGTTTGGATTGCCCCAAAACCGTGCATGGTTTGCATATGTTTGGCCTAATGGTCAATCCGTCGTTCGCTCAACACTGTTGAATCTGATTTATGTACTGGCATCGCACTGTCAGGCTTGGGCCGCATTTTCTCGCTATACACTGAACCGTATGAAATCATCCCGTAGGCCGTCACGAGGGCGAGGTCGAGCAAGTGCTCGACTCGGAGGGCCACCCGACGGTGGACGCGGACGTGGCGGACGAGGGAGCAACCTGATCTCAGAGGACCATCGCATGGAGCTTATTGCCTCCGTTAGCCGTAGCAGTGGCCTCGAAAAGGGTGGTGATCTGTGAGCCCAGCTACTTATGATATTATTTCTAAATTTTATCGAATCGACCAGGTTGAAGGAACGTACCGTGCAAGAAGAATTCAGGACCTTTATTGAAAAGAAAGTACGTTGCATCCGAGGCCTTCAATAATGAATTACTTTTACCAATATGTAGTAGCTCAGAACCTTCTGGGACTTGTACGGGACTGGTTCTCCTACTAAGTCCCAAATCGAATCCCTGCAAAAGCAAAAGAAGGACAACCAGGACAACATATTGATTTTGTTTCGTGAGTACTAAGGAGAGGCTCGCGTGCTAATTAGCCAGCTGAGCATTTGACAGGTAAGCTACGTGAGGGGCTGTTCGCCTCCGGCCGGAAGGATGGCTTCGCTCTGGAAGGTCCGTAAATCAGCCTGATATTCGAGACGCTTTTCAAACTTCAATCAATGATCTAATAGTCTATGAGACCTCGCTTTATTTGTCAGTCATCTTTGACTCGCCAGTGCAAACAACTTCTATCTTGTCCCGTCTTGTTCCAGAGTTGTATCTGGAAATTCCCACCCCGCATACATTCCGTCGCGCCATTATCCTAATCCTGCTCCTTCACCAACTAGTTATATCTTTTCCATCCCAACAAGCATACTTGAATCAAATTAAATGCCTCGTTCCAAACTTCCTCGAGCGACCGTCTGCAGCCTATTCGTGGATCTCAACATTAGCTCGGAGCTTGCGCACACTAAACTTTGTTCAATTCGAGACGCTATCGCACCCTGATGCATTCGAGCATCTACTTCCCTTGTCAACTCCAATTTCATCCTCAGACGTCATGACCGCAAAGGGGTTCCACGAGTTGCCCCGAATTGCTCTGCGTACGCTAGTTTCCCGGCTCCGGTTGAAAGCGCGCGATGAAGCCTGGATGGTCGTTCGAAATACTTATCGGGAGCTCTCTTCATCTGACGAGACGCAGATGTGGCTGGGGAAACGTCTATTCTTTGACAGCTTCAGTTCCGAGGCAACCGTTGTGCGATTTCATGATTGGGTACGAGAAAGATGTCGGGATGGGCAGCTTCGGTCCAAGGAAGGAGTAGATGGGAGGTGGGTGGTTTGTAAGGCTAGGTAGCTGGTTATCTGTCCAAGAGTTGTACGTCGAGACGTGGCTGCCACTGGGTATGCTTGAAGCTTGTCCCGAACCTTTCTGGCTTTGACCTTCAGCTTCAGGTCGTATGCATCAACATAACCATGGGTCCATGAGTATGAGGCATCCCCTACCCACACTTATGCCCTCGCACCATTAATACAGTTGGAAATTATGGTATATATGCCCTTGATACCGCGTAACGACGGAAAACTGCCATGCTGAATGTTAGTGAATAGTGATTTTACTCATAGTGTCGGCCAGCGCGCCCACATCCACTTCAGACTTCCGTGCCTCTTTGGATGGTGCCTCTTCTTTTTCCTCTTTAACTTCTTTCCTTTCACCGCCCCTTTCTTCCTCTTCCTCCTCTTCCTCCTCCTCATCTACCAAAAAATTTCCACCACGTTGCTCTACGATCTCTCGAATGATGTCGATTTCTTCTAAGTCTTCATCCACATCATTCCATTGTAGTTCAAGCTTCTTCAACTTGGGTAATGAGGCCAACGCGCCTGCGAAGAACTTGAACGTAGACGCGTTGAGGTTGTTGTTCTGGAGTACCAGAGCCACCAAGTTCTTGTTCGATCCCTCCGCAAGCTTTTGCAGGGGTGGCGGCACTTCATCTTCATCTTCCTCTGACAATACACAATCCGACAAGACGAGGGTTTCCAAGGCAGATAGCTTTGGCAGGGCGTGTGCCCATGCGTTTACGGCAGCCTTCGAACCATCCTTGATGAACGTATTGTCCTGAAGATCAAGATACTGTAGGTTTCGGCATTTGGATAGTCCTTCGGCCAGAGCTTGTATCCCATCAGTCCAGATAGCGTTCTGCGGAAGTCTGACCTCCACCAGTGTTCCATGTTCTGCGAAGGCATCTGCCCATGCAGGCGCGGATCCATTTTCGAGCCTATTCCTACCACAAATGACCGTCTTCAAGTTTGACGTCAACCCTCTCTCTTTGCTCAGCTCCGCCGATTTCTTCAACCAGTTTGCGATCATTGTTCCTGCTTCTGGTCCTAGACCGTTATTGTTGAGCCTAAGGATCTCGAAACGATTGTTTTCGAGCAGATTGCGTAACGGTTCTACAGAGCGAACACCGAAAGCATTGTCACTGAGGTTTATTTCTAGAAGTGTTGATTTGGGTTCAACAGCATCACATAAAGCCTTGAGTGCGTCTGGAATCTCGGAGATGAGACGACCAGTGAAGATATCAGCAAAGTTCGCAACCTGGTTCGCAATCAGTGACTTGAAGAAAACGGGTTGTGGGAGAAGTTACCTTCAAGTTCTGCGTCTTCTCCAAAAACCTTGCGAACTCCTTTGCAGCTTCGATACCGATTGTATTCCCCCCCAGATGAACCTCTTCGATGAATACGGGGTCAAGGCCCTCAAGGAGTGGCGTAACATCTGCCGCAGTGTTGAGTTTGAGACTTTGACCTCTAATGTCTAGTTTCTTGATATTCGTTGCCATTCAACTAGCAGTACTTGGAAGGTTCGTGATGTCAAGCAAATGACCCGAAAGTGTATTCTATCTGATCAACTTTGCAGTCACGTGCGCGAGCCAAATAGAGTTTAACACCTGCGATTGATTTTTTCTAACGACGCGCTCTCGTTTGACGGCTCATCATGTCAGGTTTTAGTGCACCCAATGACCCTCTTGCGATCAATCTCTCAAAACAGACCCGAGTTCTCCTCGCTCACTTGCCTCCAGACTCCCCTTATTTGAGTCAAATATCGCCCGCGTCCTCGCCAAAAGCTTTGTTGTCAATATTATCGCGTTTGCTAGCGATTCCTTCCCTCACTGTGACGATATCCGACCTCTTTCGACCCTTATTGATCGACCTGTGTGCAAGATGGCTACACGACCAGGAGGACCTCGAAAACAAATTCGTCGCTTTATGCATATTGATAGAAAACCACGAAGAACTTTACCCGTGAGTTCTGTTTAACACTTGCTTTCAAGTTTTTAATTTTTCGATAGGGTCTTGTCTACATTCTTGCGTCGGCCATGCTTCTCGAAGGGGCCACTCAGCTTTGTTGACGAGAACCCATCAATTGCCATGCTAGACGCGACTCGTCTACATGATTTGCTTCTTGCATACTATCGCTTACTCCGAGCTAACCGCTTGCTTCCCGGAGACCTCTTATGGCCCGTATCACATTTATCAACACTCTTCACAACACCTCACCCCGACTCTGCAGTCAAATACTTGGCAATCAGGTGTTATTCTCTTTGCACGGGCATGGCCGAAGTAGAACGTGTCCGACTGGAGGTGGGAGTTCTCGGTCAGCCCGGTGTGGTCGGCTGTCCACTTTCATATGGGCGAAATATCGACGGGAGTCGAATCACCATTGACGGATGGTTAATGCCCGTACTAGAACTGCAGCGAATTCATCGAAGTCGTGAATCTGTTGCTGCGGGGTCCGACTTCTATTCTATCGACGCCGACGGAATTCAATCCTTGACCGAGGATCATTTATCGTAAGGGTTCTCGTCGCAAGACCCTCTTACTTCGTTCTAATTTTTTTTGGCCAGCCCATGGACTGCCAATATTCATGGCATCCTTATGCTCAAATCTTCCCCTTCCCCTGCTCCCCTCGTAGATGTTGCTGCAACACCTTCAGCAATTGGAGCGTTGAGACGACTTGCACTGGTTACCTCACTCCGCTTACCTACTCTCATCACTTCCGCCCCTTCGTCTGGAAAGTCATTATTCCTCTCGTGTCTTGCTTCTGTGATATACCCTGACGCAAGCAATCAAATTGTCACCGTTCATCTTGCTGACACAGCACTGGATCCTCGTTCGCTGCTCGGATCATACGTTTCCTCTCCGACACATCATGGAACATTCGAATGGAAAGATGGTGTACTCGTTCGTGCTATGCGAGAAGGGAAATGGATGGTCTTCAAGGATATTGATCGTGCTAGTATGGAGGTTCTGGGGCTCATTAAACCTCTTGTCGAGTCTCTAGTCCCGGGCACGTGGATTGGCAACCGCGCGAGTATAGATGTTCCAAATAGAGGAAAGGTGAGGGCCTCCGAACGCTTCGCTGTCTTCGCGACACGTTCTGTCACCCCATCGTCGAGCGGAAGTTTTCCGAGTCCCATTTTCTATGGGGCGCACAAGTTCCAAGAGTTAGTAGTCGATGCGCCATCATCGGATGAAATCAAGACAATCATTGAATCTCGGTTCCCGAAGTTAGGGGAACCTCTTGCACAGGCGATCATACAAATTTGGGCCGGCGTTCAAAGGCTAGGGACAACGGCTTCGGCGAGAGCTGTTGGCTTGAGGGAGCTTGAAAAGTACTGCCTTCGGGTACAAGCAATTGTTTGCTCGACCAATAGTCCCATGAACATGGAAATCTCTGATGAAGATATCGTTCCTGTCTCCACGCTCTTCCCAAACCTTACCGTCCGAGAGGAACTTTTCCTTGAAGCCAGGGACGTCTTCTTTGGTGCAGGTGCCTATACGGCCCCAGCTCTAGCCCTCTCCGATCGGATTGCTACGCTTGTTGCTGATCATGTTGGGCTAGATTTTGAGCGTCGTCACTGGGTGCTCAATGGGCGAGTTCCCTCGTTTGAAGAGGAGAGAGATAGAAACAGTGATATCGTTGCTGTTGTGATCGGGCGCGTACGTCTTCCCGCTCGACCTTCAAGACCGATGTTCCTCATCAAACCAACTCGCCCTTTTGCGATGCACAAACCTGCAGCGTGCCTTCTTTCGCGAATTGCCACTGCCATATCCCTTTGCGAACCTGTGCTCTTGACTGGAGAGACAGGTACAGGAAAGACCAGCGCTATCACTCATCTTGCTTATTTGCTATGCCGTCCCCTGATTTCACTCAATCTTTCTCACCAGACGGAATCCTCTGACCTACTTGGTGGCTTCAAGCCGATCAATACCCGCGTTCCTGCGTCCGTGCTTCACGCAGAGTTTTTGGAGCTCTTTGGAAATACATTTAGTCGGAAGAAGAATGTCAAGTTTGAAGAATCCGTGAGGAAAGCAGTTCAGGAGGGCAAATGGAAGAGAGCAGTAGTTCTTTGGAAAGAGTCGGTGCGACTTGCCAAGGAGAGGATCGAATCAAAATTCAACGAGGACGTACAGTGAGTGTTGAAAACCGAACAATATTTCCATCTAGTAATTTTGTCAGGGAGTTGTCGGTGGCCTCCACGGAAGTAGATGGCCCGAGGAAACGGCGGAAACTTGATCAGACATCGCTTCAACAATCTGCCGATGCCTGGGACAAGTTTCAACAGAATGTTGATGAATTTGACGTGCAACATGTTCAAGGAGAGGGAAAATTTGCCTTCGACTTTGTGGAGGGCCCTCTCGTCAAGGCACTCCGTTCGGGCGATTGGTATGTTTGCTTATAGCGTCCAGTTACCATGTTGTATCTGACCCATCGTTAGGATACTCCTCGATGAAATTAACTTGGCGAGCTCCGAAACACTTGAGTGCATCACTGGGCTTCTTAGTGGCCCAACAGCATCTATTTCTTTGACAGAGAGAGGCTCTTTGGAGACAGTTCCCCGGCACCCTGACTTCCGTCTATTTGCTTGCATGAACCCGGCGACGGACGTCGGGAAAAAGGACCTTCCTCCCAATATTAGAGCACGGTTCACAGAGATTGATGTTCCATCACCGGATACTGATCGAGAAACTCTACTGACAATCATTCACCAATATATTGGACATTGCGCAGTCGGGGACAAAGCTGCCATTATGAATGTCGCCGACTTCTACACTTCTCTTAAACAGTTGGCAGAGGATCGCCAGTTGGCTGATGGATCAAATCATCATCCTCACTACAGCATGAGGACACTTGCTCGAGCGCTTACGTTTGCGGCTGACATCTCCCCCATGTACGGCTTGCGACGAGCGTTATGGGAGGGCTGCCTAATGGCATTCACTATGGTGCTCGATGGGCCCAGTGCGGATCTTACCGTTAGTCTCGTTCAGAAACACATCCTCTTTGGAGTCCGTAATCCTAAGTCTCTGCTGACCAAGGAGCCCTCCCACCATGCATCTCGCTCTCCCGACGAGTTCGTCAAGTTTGGCCCGTTTTTCCTAGAGAAAGGTCCACTTCAAGTCGACCCAGTGGAGGACTACATCATGACTCTTTCTGTAGAAAAAAAGTTGATTGACCTTGCTCGCATCGTCCTCACTCGTCGTTTTCCGGTGCTCATTGAAGGTCCAACATCCAGTGGAAAAACCAGTGCTGTGGAGTATCTTGCCCGCCGAACTGGCCATCAATTCATTCGTATCAACAATCACGAACATACTGATATTCAGGAGTATATTGGGTCCTATGTTTCTCATCCAACTACCGGAAAGCTGGTGTTCAAGGATGGCCTTCTCGTCCATGCGCTCAGATACGGCCATTGGATCGTTCTGGATGAACTGAACCTCGCACCCACGGACGTCCTTGAGGCCCTGAATCGACTACTGGATGATAATCGCGAATTGGTCATTCCAGAAACTCATGAAGTTGTCCGACCTCATCCCCACTTTATGCTTTTCGCCACCCAGAATCCACCGGGTTTATATGCTGGTCGAAAAATCTTGTCGCGTGCTTTTCGTAATCGTTTCCTTGAAGTACATTTTCAAGACGTGCCACAGGCAGAATTGGAAACTATCTTATGTCAACGCTGTCGAATTGCTCCCTCGTATGGACAAAAGATTGTCAGCGTCTTCCGAGAGTTACAGAAGCGGCGTCAAACCGGGCGTGTCTTCGAAAGTAAACAGGGTTTCGCGACCCTCCGGGATCTGTTCAGGTGGGCTGGCCGAGATGCTATAGGCTATCAAGAACTCGCGGAAAACGGTTACATGCTTCTCGCAGAACGAGCTCGGCGCGTTGAAGACAAACTCGTAGTCAAGGAAGTAATAGAGAGCATTATGAAGGTTCAGATCGACGAGAAGTCGCTGTACAATCTGCTAGGCCCTGAAGCCGAAGCACGCACCGGATGCCCTATACCTTCATCCCAGCGAGTTGTCTGGACTCATGCTATGCGACGCTTATTCGTTTTGGTGGCCAGGGCTTTGAGGTTCAACGAGCCCGTTTTACTGGTGGGAGAGACCGGCTCTGGCAAGACATCTGTTTGTCAATTGTATGCGGAAGTTGTGGCCAAGCACTTGCACACAGTCAGTTGTCACCAAAGTACGGAAACGGCGGACCTGATTGGCGGCTTGCGACCCGTGCGCAATCGTGGAACGGCTTCTTTGGGTGTTCATCGTGATGCATTGTCTCTCCTCGCTCGTGCCGGTATCGTGGACGTGCCCGCGACCACTCGGGAAATACTTGACCGGATCTCCGCGCTACTGAAGACCAATCTTGACCCCTCAATGGAGGCTGCTCTCCGGGGATCACAGAAGAACCTTCTCATGTCAGAATCCCTATTCGAATGGCAAGATGGTCCTCTCATCCGAGCTATGGGGGGCGGCGATGTCTTCTTACTTGATGAGATCTCTTTGGCCGATGACTCGGTGCTTGAGAGGCTCAACAGTGTGCTAGAATCCGATCGGACCATTGTACTTGCTGAGCGAGGTGGTAGCGATGGAGAATATCCTGCAGTCCGCGCTGCCGATTCCTTCAAGCTTCTAGGGACGATGAATCCCGGGGGTGATTATGGAAAGAAAGAACTATCTCCTGCCCTTCGAAACCGATTCACGGAGATTTGGGTACCCCCAGTCGACGACCCTTCCGACCTTGAGATAATCATAGAGAACTCGTGGGCCCATGATGCGTTGAAGGTGTTTACTGCACCAATTTTACGGTTTACTAGTTGGTTGTGTGAAAGGGTTGGCGATCGTTCCGTTTGCACGTTACGGGACATGCTAGTAAGTAACCTTGAAGGACAAGCTTCCATTATTCATCTCACTCCTCCTAGGCTTGGGTTGCCTTTTCAAATGCTGTGTTTACTCCCAATCAAGAAAATACGATGCCTGCAGGCGAGATATTCGTAAGTCTGAAGTTTTTTTGCTGATGTTTGAGGTCTCATTCGCAGTTTAGCATCACGGAGCCCACATGACTCTCCTGGACAGACTCGGTTCCTTGCCACAAACAGCGACATATTCACTGCAGACCCTGCAACAAATTAAAAATGAGGCCATTCGCGAGCTGTCCTTACTTGTCCCGTGTGAGGCGCGGGAAATGTCTCCTCAGTCCATCAACTCTTCTAGTTTCATTCAGCTCGGTCCTTTTGCACTTCCAAAGGGACCGACGAACTCCATGGCGCACAATTTCAATCTGCAAGCACCGACGGCTTATGAGAATGCTCTGCGAGTGGTCAGGGCCTGCCAAGTCGACAAGCCAATCCTCTTAGAAGGCAGCCCTGGGGTTGGAAAAACATCCCTCATCACTGCCTTGGCCAAGATTGCTGGTTACAACCTGTGTCGTATCAATCTTTCAGACCAGACTGATCTGATAGACTTGTTTGGGTCTGACTTACCTGTGGAAAATGGTGCACCCGGAGAGTTCGCCTGGAAAGATGCGGAATTCCTTCAAGCCTTGCAACGCGGTCACTGGGTTCTTCTCGACGAGATGAATCTAGCCCCTCAGACAGTCCTGGAAGGCTTGAATGCGGTACTGGATCATAGAGGCGCAGTTTACATACCTGAGCTGGGACGCAGCTTTACGCGGCATCCTTCGTTTCGAGTATTTGCTGCTCAAAATCCGTTGCATCAAGGTGGTGGAAGGAAAGGTCTCCCAAGATCTTTTCTTGATCGCTTCACGAAGGTTCACGTCGAGGAACTTACTTCTGACGATATGCTCGTTGTCTGTCGGGAACAGTACAAGGAATTTGATGAACGAATCCTGTCTGCAATGATTGCGTTCAATACCCGTTTGAATCATGAAGTCGTCCACAAACGGGCCTTTGGTCGGGAAGGCGGCCCTTGGGAATTCAATCTTCGTGATCTCATTCGATGGGGCGAACTTCTACGGGAATCCAGTACAATGAATCATCCGCGACACCTTCTCCGCATTGTTTACTTGAGCAGGTTCAGGAATGTGCAAGATCGCGCACACGCTCAATTGATATTCGATGAGGTCTTCTCGACCAAAGACTCGCCGAGCGTGCCTCACCCTTACCCGGTCGTCTCAAGCTCGCATCTGCAATTTGGCTACTATTACGCAAAGAGGCACAACTTGACTTCACCTCACAGAACTTCTGACGTCCTACAGGTACATCTTACAGCGATTGAAGCCATTGGCACATGTCTCTCACGCTCCTGGCTTGTCGTTGTCACTGGCTTCCGCAACAGTGGCAAGACAAATCTAATAAGAACCCTTGCTAATCTTTCAGGCAATCATCTGGATGAAGTCCATATTTCTAAGGGAACAGACACGACAGATATCTTGGGTGGCTTCGAACAAGTTGATCATTTAACACGAATCATGGCAGTCGCAGAGGAAGCACTTCAGCTTACCGAGCACTTCATGCGTTCTGCTTGTGCGATCACTTCAAGATACCAGTGCCGAGCGGCTGTTCAGCGCGAATTAGTCTCTAGTCGAAGAACCCCCGCATCAATTTTACAAGCTGTTTCTGGGCTTCTAGCAGAGCTGTTGGCGATCAACATCGATGACTTTTCCCTCGTGGAAGCTCGGCGAGAGTTGGATTTTAGAGTCCGTCACCTGACCCAAGCTGGGTCGACGAAATGTCGTTTCGAATGGGTTGACGGTCCATTGATACGGTCGATGAAGAAAGGTCACTGGCTTGTTCTCGATGGCGCAAATATGTGCAATTCTTCCGTCCTCGACCGACTTAACTCTCTCTGCGAACCGAATGGCAATTTAGTGCTGACTGAACGTGGCCTCGTCAATGGCGAGGTCCAGGTATTGACGCCGCATCCGAACTTCCGTCTACTCATGACGGTGGACCCTCAATACGGCGAGCTATCTAGGGCGATGCGCAATCGCAGTGTGGAGGTTTCTTTGTTGAGTTGCTTTACTGAAGAGGACCAGTCCCGCGTGCTCGCACACTCTCGCCTCCCCGTTGGCGCAAAGACAACGACATCTTGCTACATGTTGCACGAACAGGCACGTCGAGGAATAATCCCTGCACACTTACCGAACTGGTCTCGGTCTTTCCCATCCGTGGGTATTGATCACGATTCAACTTTGTCCACACTCGTCGTCTACGCGCCAATCATGGACATCTCAGATCCTCAAATGTCGCACGCGCTCGTTCATTTTGCTGTCAGATCTTTACCCGTATCCCTACACTGGATCTTCAAGCGCTATCTCGAGGTTTCGTCACCCAACCAACTCTTGTGCTCTTTGCTCGTAGACTCTGCATTCACTGAGGTCGTTAAAACACTTGCTCCAAGGATAAAGGAAGTATCTCAGATTGTTTCACGCCCACTCGATGATGTCTTGGTCAGTACTCATATGATAGGCGGTTTTATATCCGCTTTTTCACACCGATGTACTCAATTTGCTTGTATATATAGCCAATGGATGATTTCATGGTTTATCCACCTTGTCCATGCTGTACAGAACGGGAAGAGTTCCTCTCGTACCACGTGTTGAAACTTGAAATTCTGCACTTTTTTGCTGCCCTCCTGCTTGATAAGAGTGAAGATGATGGCAAATCAAATGGTTTTTCGACCATTGTGCTGGCTAAACGCTCGTCGAAGTTGATTGAGCCGCTGCAATCGGTGCTGACGGAGGTGCGAACAGTTGCGCAGACGTTGCTGGGACGACTGCTTTCTGGTTCACGTGTCTCTGAATCTGTGAGCACACTTTGCCCAATGCCTGTGCCATCTCACAACATTGGCTACAGGATTTTGGAAAATCTGCTGAACTTCTCCACATTTCGAGAAAACTTTGTCAAGTTCTCGCTCAGAAGGAATTCGATTACTCACTCATTCAGGTTTTGTCGAAGCTGATTTTCAAAGCACTTGAAAGTCATTCTCCTGCACATCAAAGCCTTGCTCGTGCGTCTGCTGTTCTACAGAACGCAATCTCTCCGTCGTGCGGTCTCGGATTGGTGGACATGTGGTCGCAACTACGTGTTGATCGGCCCTCCTATCTTTCATCGGCTGATATGAGAATATTGGCTTGCTTACCTCCAGAAGCTTCGAAACCAGGTATGCTAGAGTTTGAATGGTCACCTACACCCTAACTCATCCATGCATACCTAGTATCACATCGCGAGCAGTTAGAAATACTTGCTCTTGCAAGTTTGCCGATGTATCTGAAGCCGGACAAGGCTGAACAATTGACCCACATATCTGGTCAAGTCAAAGACGTATGAGGTCATTCACGTTTTCCTCCACAATGCTCTGAATCTCTATTACAGTGGGTGTCCAAGGTCCCTAGACAAAACATGGATCTTCATGGGACTTGTGATGCTGTTTCCCTTTTGGTTGAATTGCAGGCAATCTGTGACTTTGATGTGAAAACTAAGAATGTAAGTTTGCTGTGCAACAGGAAAATATAGAACAGGCAGCTGAAACAACATGAAACAGGACACCTTATCCATACTCCAGCGGCTCGTTGGGGTCGCTCTTGAAAGGCCGAATGAAGACCTACGTCGATTTGCGTCATACCAACATGTGATATGGAGTCTTGATGCAGACTGTTGCAGTGCGTCGTGAAGTCGTGCCTGTCTGTGTTTTCCCTCATAGCGTCTTTTCAGTTCCCCCTAGTGTCACCGCTACTGTGGTGACCCAATGGATTGAAGCCCTGTGGCATACAGGACCAGATAAAGTGGTATGTATCAAGCATTGTGAGCTGCACTCGCCAACCTCCTACTTGTTCTTTCAGCATGTCGATGGATCACACATCATCTTCCGCCCAACTCACTTCCTCAGTGCTTTTGAAAAGAGGTAAGAGCATTTGGACTATATACTTACCTTTTTGACACTTTTATAGTCAATTTGTGGGAATCTCATTGGCATCACTTGAGGAATATGGAGAATCAGTAAAACGCCATATCAGATTAACTGTGCTACAATGTTTCACAAACTCTTCGCGGCTTCAACAACTCACTGCATTGTTCAATCAGAGTATGGTTCTGGTGAGTCAGCGGCGGCTCGCACGCAATATGGTCTTATCATTTATTTAGGTCGCCTCTTGCTTTGCGACTTCATTCGATGAAACTACTTTACATAGCATGCGTATGGGTCTCCCTAGAGACAGCATGGAAGCAACAAAGACTCTCCTAACTTTTTTGGAACAGACAAATCACGAACCATTGCGGAAGGCCACGCGACATCTATCTGCTGCGTTACAGTCTCACGATGCAAACTTACTTTCATCGTCTGAGACAGCGGTATCTCGACTCGGGCGATGTTGGATTGGTTTGAGCAGAACTATCCTTGAACTTTTCGTTCCAGATCTACCCATCGATCCTGCCGCAGTGATACACCACGCAGCGGCATACGCCCGGGACCAAGCGGATTCCCTGATGCAACAAATTACACTCCACTCCCAGCTGGAGCTCCGAACAGCAGCCAATGAAACAAACGATGTGATTGCATACCTTCGAACTTTAGTCAAGGATCTATCCAAGACCGTTCACTCGTCGTCTAACGCTCCAGTCCGTGATAACCTGACAAACCTGCGCACCTATTGGCTAGAGGTGTCACAATTCATCACCCAGGTGATCCACCATTCCAAAATTGATGATCTGGTGCATGTCCTGGAATCGAAAGATGACTCTGGCTACGATCGCGAGGTGGTTGTCCAAGAATCCATCTCAGGCTTTTGTCAGCGCATAGAAACACTTTACGCCGAGTTTGACGACATCTCATGCATTCTTCGTTTGGCATTCGCAGAACTCCGGCTGGGCCTCCACATCATACGCTGGTCTTCGCAGCAATCTCCTTCGCAGAAACACACCACGGATCTGGCGACTAGTTTGGCTGTATTCCCCTCCACACGAAGCGCGCAGCTATTACAAACCCCATCTGCACCCACCGCGGGCCTCTCTGCTGGCGATCTTGTTATATTAAGGGTTGCCGCTGCAGCGCATTGTAGTCCAATTCCATTGACACTAAAAGTAGTTAAGGCCGCATATGAACAAGTCTATCGTCTCTGGTTGATAGATCGAGCTCGCGACGAGAAAAGAGAACAAGAGCTCACCTCATTATACCGCACAAACTCTACAACTCATGATGCCTTGACGGAGGTCGAAAACGAGGAAAGGGAGTTTTTGGAGCTATTTCCCACCTTCGAGGATGCCCTATACTCTCCTGAAACCTCAGCTATGCATGTCAACGACAAGCTGGTATATCATCTGACCCCGGATCGGCAACAACGACTGCTTGCACTTCATCTAGAACTCATGGGTGACACGGTCAATCAGACCAAAGTCACTCACACCACAGGCGAATTCAATGCTCTACGACAGACCCTTCTGCGATCATGGATCAGTGACCATCCATCTTTATTGTCAGATTCGCTTGAAAAACAGTCGTTACCTCTTCAGCTCGCTGTCCTCCATGGCCACCTTACGGAGATATGTAGCGGCTCCGCTGCTTCCAGTTCTTCGAAGTCCTTCAACTTCTACGCTGATGCAAATATCCAAGAGGCCAAGAAGGTGTCAGGCGTCATCCGCGCCCTTCGTTCTCGGCTGCTTGTTATTCTACAAGAGTGGCCAGATCAGATGGTACTCCAGCATCTCCTTGATCGTTGTAACATTATATTGGCTCTTGATCTCGCCTCTCCGATTGCCAAGTTTTTGTCGGCACTAGAGCAATTACTTATGCAAACGGAAGACTGGGAAATGTATGCAAATCGTGACAATACCCTCAAGGAGCATCGGCATCAATTGACCAGTCTCATCGTTGAGTGGAGAAGGCTAGAACTGTCCTGTTGGAAGAGCTTGCTGGAATCCCAGAGCCAGTCGTTCATTTGCCACGTGGCAGAGTTTTGGTTCCGCCTATATGAAGTTCTCATACGCGGGCCGTTGAATGCTGCGGAGGAAACCGCAAGTGGTGACGCTGGTAGCCTACACGGGTACCTCAAACAACTTCCATCGCTACTGGATGAATTCATTCGATCCAGCTCACTTGGCCAATACCAAGCTCGCCTAGAACTTCTCCGAAGCTTTGAGAACTTCATCCACAAAATAGCATTTCAAGAGCCGCATGTCCATCGAGAAGCACTGCTTCGAGTCGGTCGTATTGTTCACTTCTCCTGGCGATACTTTCACATTTTCATCCCCGAGCTCTCTGCATTGCTGAGGGACCAAAGACAGGCGCTGGAGAAAGAAGTTGAAACATTCATCAAGCTTGCTAGCTGGAAAGACGTCAACGTCCAAGCCTTGAAACAAAGTGCTCAGAGGACGCATCATCAGCTATACAAGATCATTCGCAAGTTCCGCGATGTGTTGAGGCAGCCTGTCATCGATAAAATGAGTCCGTTGTTCGCTGGAGACGGCGAGGGCCATCACTACCAAATGGAGCGGACTGTCTTTTTAACCTCGCCTCCCCTTCCATCTGAAGCCGCTTTCGTGGATATTGCCTCGAGTTCAATCTCCAAACCATCCCACCTCGAGAACCTTCACCAGACCTTTGGCAGGTTCAATGGCTTCGTAAACAATACAATCCCTCAATTCCTCTCAAATTATTCCTCTCAGGATGTAGAACAACTTTCTTTGGACATCATCCTGACTGTCAAAAACTTCTCGAGCCATATGATACCCCCCGATTTAACTAAAGAAAGGCGCGAAAAGTATAAGAAGAACTTACTTCTGCGCAAAAGAAAGGCTTGGAGCGATTTCCTCAAAGAACTCAAGCGTGGCGGCTTGGCCCACAACGTCAAACCTGAAATTATAAACCAGCTGAGAGACGAATGCTGGATTCGGAATCAGCCTTTGATGCCCCAAAAGAGTGCAATAGCATCTGCGGAGAAAGCGGAGTACTACTTTGACCGACTACGTGGGTGTCTTCCTGCGCTCAGGAAGGTACTTTCAGACCACCACTCGGATTTGGGGACGCGTGACCTTTCTCGAGGTATCTCTGTGGTGGAATCAGGTTACTCCTTAGCGCTCGAGAGTAGATCGGGGTAAGCTTTCGGCTGCATCGCGAATTCAAGGATGCCTTTTGATTCGTTTTAGATTATCTCAGGCTCTTTCTAGCTACGCGGCACTTCGCCAGCAGGCAGACCGGCTACAGGCTCTCTCGGAACATTCGGAAACGATCACCGTTGACGCCTACGACAACATTGAACCAATGCACAATGCACTGAATCATTCCATCCGCGCACTGGAGGAATTGATCGAGGGAATGCGTATTTTCTCTGAAATAGAGAAGAGCATCAATGCCGTACCTGATCTCATTGCGAGGTGTCAAAATCTTCTCTCTTCAGCGTGTGTGTGGCGAGATCGTGTGTTTAAGGTGCTCCAATCATGTCAAGTCATCATGCCTTCGGTGCTCCTTCGAGGTGCGTTCCAAATATTATGATTAAAAATACCATGAATGATTGATAAACTATTTGTAGACGATTACGATGCCGTCATGGGCGCTGCAGGATACCTGAGCGAGCTGATAGGGCAACTTGAAGAGATGTCCACAACCTGCCCTCAGCTGACATATATTCTCCAACCAACCAAAGAATGGATCTGCGAACAAGGCAGTTTCTCGTTTCCGAATCAGCCTTCACCTGAGGGCGATGCTACCGAAAATGTAGACGATCTCATCGATGCGCTCCTCATCATTGTCCAGTCCATGCTTTGCCAATGCTCCGAGCTCCGAGAACCAACCCCCGAATCCGAAGAGGTCAAAGACAATTATATCCGACTTGGTGTGCAGAAAACATCACTCTTCGCCGCCCTCCTCGACCTTCCCACACTGGCAGACCGACTCAACGATGCCAGCACACGACTCTCATCTCTGCCGCACGCCTCGCGTCAGGAAGCGCTGAGAAGGGTGACGCCTTTCCTTTCCCGTTTCTTGACCTTTGCGGGCGAGCTTGTCGAAGCTTTGGCAAGCTGGACGCGCGCACTTTTCAAGTTGGATTACGTCGTGTGCTCCGTCGTACACACCCTCGGAACTCATGGGTTCTGCATACCCCCCGAAACAGAGGAAGGTGAGGCTGATGGCGACGAAAAAGGACATGCGACAGAGCTCGGAGGAACGGGTTTAGGTGAAGGTGTTGGGAATGAAAATGTGAGCAAAGAGATTGAAGACGAGAGTCAAGTTGAAGGGCTCCGAGGCGAAGACAACGATGAAGAGGAGACGCAGAGAGACAAGGGTAAAGACGAAGAAAACACAATCGAAATGAGTGAGGACTTTGGGGGCGAGATGGAAGATGTTTCCGAGACCGAAGAAGATGGCAAGGATGAGGCAGAAGAAGAGGAAGGACCAGATGAGCAGCTGGGTAAGCTCGACAAGTCAGATCCTGCAGTGGTTGATGAGAAGTTGTGGGGAGATGAGAGTGGAGAGGATGATGGTGAAGGGGGTGACAAGCTGGACCATGACAGGTCGCAGGAGGACCATCGAAAAGATTCGGACGTCGCGGCAAAGGATGAGAAGAAAGGCAAAGAAAAGAAAGATCAAAAGAAGAAAGAAGACGTGGAAGAGGAGGAGAACAGTGACGAAAGGGATGGTGAGGAAGATACTGATGTTGCTGACGAGAATCCTGCGGAGGAGATGGAGTCCCCCAATGCTTCTGGTGCTCCGTTGGACCAGCATATTCCAGATGCCAATACCCTGGACCTCCCCGATGACATGCAGCTTGATGAGGACCAGGGCAAGCAGGATGATTATGGAGATGACTCGGAAATGGAAGATCTCAGTGACGAAGAAAACGCATTGGATGACCAGATGGATGAGGATGTTGGCGAGGAACGAGGAAGAGATCGCACTGCCGATGAGGATTCAATGTCTGTCGAGCCTGAGGATACCCAACAGCAGCCATCTCGAACTGTTGATGAAAGCACCGTGGATGAGGAAAAACAAAATCCTGACGAGGCAGACGGCGAGGATAACGCTGTCGCTCAGCCAGATCTTACCTCTGGTGATGGTGACGCTGGGTCACCCGAGCACAAACAGCCTAGGGATAGTGCCCAAGGAGGTCAACTAGGCGCTGCTTCCGCACAAGTGGAAATGGACACCAATGGGGGTGAGAACTCCAAAGAATCAGAGAACAGAGAACAGCAGTATGTTTTCAACATCGCTTGGTTATTTGAGCCCATTTTGACCAGTGTAGACCCAGTAATACTGCTGAAAACCAGCCTCAACCTAGACCTCCCTCCACATCCAGCACTCAACCTCAATCTCTCGACCCTGGCTCCACTGGTGAAGGCACGCAACGCGGTCCTGCACACGCTCATCGACCCCCTGCTGCATCGTCTCCTCAGCCTCTGCGAAGCCTTGGGGATGCCCTCAAAGCAGTCCAACAGCGTTTCGATGAGATCTTTGGACCAGCCAATCAGTCACAGCCCTTACCAGTTCCCCAACATGATGGTGCGGAGGAGGTCGAATATGCCCACCAGGAAGATGCTCCAGAAAGCAATGACATGCAGGCCCTCGGCCCTGCCGGTGAAGAACAGGTAGCAAAATTGAGAGATCTCACGTTGGTCGATGACGGGAACAACAAACCGGACACGGACGTCATGGATGTCGACGAGGTCGACTCTTTGAATATAGAGCTAAAGGAAGCAAAAGACGTCGCGATGGAAAGGTTGGAGGCAGAGAAAACGGCAGAGCGACCTAGTCCCGACATCAATGCCGATGATGCTGTCATGCACACCGAACGAGACAGTGGCTTCACCAAAGGTCAATCTCATCACCTTCCCGATCCCTCTGCACCCAAAGCAGAGGACAACATGGAACCGGAATCAGAGACACCCTCCTCCGAGCGCGTTCTCAGCGCCTTGACAGATCATGCTTCAAACCCAACCACCGCTTCTGCTTCTCACCTTTGGACATTGTACACGACATTGACTGCATCCCTCTCCCTGGCTCTCTGCGAGTCCCTCCGCCTCATCCTCGCGCCGACCCTTGCAACGCGCCTGAGAGGCGACTTTCGAACCGGCAAAAGGCTCAACATGCGGAAAGTCGTGGGATGGGTGGCGAGCGAGTACACCAAGGACCGTATCTGGATGCGGAGGGTCAAACCCAGCGCCCGAGAGTACCAGGTGCTCCTGGCTGTCGACGACTCGGCGTCCATGCGCAACGGCGGTGGCTCGGGCGGCGGCGCAGTCCACCTGGCGTACCAAACCGTCGTCCTGGTCGTGCAAGCACTCGGAAAGCTCGAGGTCGGGGAAGTGGGGGTGGCGAGGTTCGGGGAGGGGTGGGAGCTCATCCGTGGATTCGGCTCGGATGCGACGGGCGCCAGAGACTGGGGGTCGTCGCCAGCTGAGGGAGGCCGCGTCCTGAACGCGTTCACGTTCTCCCAGTCGCGCACGGATGTGGCCACGTTTCTCCACGGCTCGCTGTCCGTGCTTGAAGCTGCACGCGAGAGTACGAGCAGTACGAGCGGGCGGGAGCTCTGGCAACTCGAGATCATCATTTCGGACGGCGTCTGTCAGGATCACGAGAGGCTGAGGCGGATATTGAGGAAAGCGAAAGAAATGAGGGTGTTGGTCGTTTTTATCGTGATCGACGCGCTCAACAATGCATCTTCCACGAACTCGTCTAGTATCGCAACTACATCCAGTGAAAATCAATCATCCATCCTGACACTTTCTCAAGTCTCCTACAAGCCCTCTCCCACTACTGGTCTCATGGAGCTCACGATGGAACGTTACCTGGACACTTTTCCTTTTGAGTACTATGTGGTGCTCCGAGATGTTGAGGCATTACCGAGAGTTCTGGCAGACACACTGAGAGAATTCTTCGAGAGAGTAAACGAGGAATAGATAATGATAGGGAGCAAGACGACAATTTACGTGCTTTGACCTGTTCTCTAGAAATTGGAAGCGAAATATCATATCTTTAAATTCTACTTCCATCTACTGGGGGTGCAACGATGGGTCACAGGTCAACATACTTGTCCCAATACCCAGCTGTGCCGTTGTTTGGTGCAGCCCAAGCTTCGATATCAAGCAATCGCATGATAAGGTTATAAAGCTCAACGTTTGCGAACCCAGGTATCACATAGGTACCGTCAGTGACCGAGTGCCAAGCGGAGGGCTGGGTATCAACCGAGAGAAGTTTGGCACCATGCGAAAAGGGACCATGTGCGACAAATATCGCATGCATGGAAGGTAGCTCGTTATCATAACCGTGGTTCTTTGTCGAACAAGTAAGGTCAGTACACGGAGTGGTAGAGAGAGAGTTGGAAGCTTACACCAATGCTCATTCCATCTTTGCCCATCTGCTTGTTAGTTAACGCATACCCGAACGTTGGAACGATCCAGATAGGGGCGATTCGCCCATTTGAGGAAAAATGATAACGTGGGGGCATGGGTGTTGCTTCTTGGAGATACCCTATACATGATTCATCCTTTTTTTCCAGTTGTAAAGGGAGATGCCTACCGCCAGCATAGGATTCTGTCGTATACACGTGGAACTTGCCACTATATTGTGGTGCGTGGGATGCACGAATGAGCTTCTCCAAGATGACTCGTTCATCTGTTCCTTCCGAGAAGCGAAGACCAAAGGAAGGCCACCCATCATAGTGCGTGATGTTATTCCACGCGTCACCTGCATGGTTATAGATTCATCAAAGGAGGTGGGGCGAAAGAAGAAAGAGACGTACCGAGGATGTCGTCTTCGTCAAGGTAAATCCAGTCGACTTCACTGGTGTCGCCCATTCCGTGGTCGCTGACAAAGATCACATCCACGATCTGAGACAGATTGCGCTCAAGGATGGAATTATGAAGATCACGAGCAAACACGTCAATCGTGACAAGCGTTTCCTGCGAGTGTGCGGATTGGAACACAACATTTGATGAATGAATAAATATTGCTGACTCACATTCACGACAGCAGACATTGGTCCAGTTGCATGTCCAGCTTGATCCAACGATGGCTCATAAGCTAGCTTCGGATGAGCAATCGCTGCATTCTGTTCCCAAGATGACTTACTCAGAATAAGTTCTGGTCTCTTGTCTATATCCGGAATATCTATCCACTCTAATATCTGATCCAACTTTTCTTGAAGGGAAACTTGATCGCGCCAAGGAATGAAATAAGTTGAAGAGGCTCCCGAGAGCGTAGTGGCGGGGCCAGGCCTGCTGGACATGAGGGACAAAAAAATGAGAGCAAGCCTGAGGAAAACACACCACATTTGGTTCGCAGTAACGACGCCCGCACGTTCGGCGGTCTGCCACATCTATTTCATTGATGCATAAGCAAAGTACTTTAAGTAGCAACATAGCTTACTGGTTCGCCTAACCACCAATCTGCCAAGTAGGCAGAATCTGCGCTACTGTACAAAAACTCCATATTTGTCAAAGGGTCGAAGAAATTCTATGGCATCATCAATTATTGGGAACAAACGAGATATGAAACATACATTGGCGATGATCCCGTGGGATTCAGCATACAAGCCGGTCCTGCAGAATTAGCATTGGATAATGAATGGGATAACAAGAGGCAGCATACATCAAAGCCCAGTGGTTCCTAGAGATCAAGTCGTCAGCTGTGATTGATTTGGTATCGAACGGGACTCACGGGAACGTCAAAGTCTGGCAGAGCAGGTCAATGACAGCAACGAACACACAAAACATGGACGGACTGGGAAGATTGGCTTCATATACTTTGCTCTCAACCCCTGTTTACTTATATCTAGTAAATGGGGGGTCAAACCACGGTCGAGGTAACTCGCGCTGTGGTTGACATAAGAATGTGAGCTGGAGCAGCTACAAGGAAGGACTTGCCTGAGCCCATCGATAGAAATGAGAATGACGGTGCGCTTGAATTCATGTGTCCCATTCGAGAACCTTGCTGTGTCCCTTGCCGGTGGCTGCTGTGACGTTCCGGCGGAAAAGTAGACCGCTCCACCAATGGAGAGCAGTGCGAGGACGGCCAGAGAGACCAAAATTTTCCAGGTAGAGCAAGACTCGGATGGCTTTAGCTGGACATTTTCCTGGTCGTTGCCGAGGAGGGGCCGCTCTTCGTCGTGGTTGGCCATGTAAAAGCAGTTCGGATGCTTTGCTGGCTTTTGCCCGATTGTTTGGCCTTGTTTGGAACTATGCAAAATGTGGCTGTGCATCTTCACCATGACTGGTCTACTCACATTCATCTTCACGTATATCAAAACATGGGTCGCGTATTTTCTACTAGACATTCTCGCAACTGGACCAATGCCGAGGCACATATCGTTTGAAATGGACGGGAACAGGAGATACGCCAGAAAACTTGGCAAGGAAGGTAAAGAGGGCCATCCTGATGGGTTCAGAAATCTGCTTTGGGTATGTATCTCTAGCAAAAAAGGCGACTCACGTTTCGATGTGTCCCCGTGTAGGTCCTTGAGCTCTGCCTACGCCTACGAATACGTTGCGTGACCGTGTATGCATTTGCAATCGAGAACTTCAAGCGTCCCAAAGATGAAGTGGACATGATCATGAAACTTGCAGAGGAAAGACTCGTTGAGATCGCGCAGCGTGGGTACGCTTGTTCCCTGTTCGTGTTCGGCGAGTTTTATTTATATTTTGCCAAAGCGAGATACTCGACAAATATGGGGTCCGTTTGAACGTGCTGGGAAGACGAGAGCTGTTGCCTCCAAGCGTGCAAGAAGCCGTAGCAAAGGCAGAGAACATGACCCGGCACAATAACGCGTGCGTCTCTGTCTTCCTTGGGTTCACCAACTTCTCAGACACCATAGCGCGATCCTCAATATGTGTGCACCCTATGCATCACAAGACGAGATCACCACTGCCGTCGAGAGCGTCATTCAAAAAGCGCTTGATACCGGTGATTTCGATGGCAGGTGAGGACGGTCACTCCTCGTGAGAGTCCCTCTGATACTGTTCAGCACGATCACCGAAGAGTCCATCAACTCGCATCTATCTACTTCTCTCGCAGGCAGTCCTCCACTCGACATCTTTGTACGCACGAGTGGTGTAAAGCGGTTGAGTGGATTCTTGACTTGGCAGGTGAGATTCGAAATTGCGTTGAATGTCTTTCGATCTTATTTGCCGCTACAGTGTTCTGAGCACACACAGCTGCATATGGTGGACGCATACTGGCCAGAGTTTGGACTTTTTGACTTTGTTCCTATACTACTCGAGTATCAGCGCAAGGTATGGTTGGAGGAGAGCAGACATCGGCATACCTAGTAGTGGAACTGCGTATTACATAACCCATCAAATACCAGTGACTTGCCTGACTCGTAGTCTCCCCAAGTTGACCACGATGTCTATGTTTGACAAGTTCAAGCGAGGTGCACAACAAGCAGGTATTCAAGCCTCTGCGCTGGTCAGAGAAGGCTCTTCGCGCGTCGCCTCTGGCTCTCGTGACTTGATCCAGGGTTTCACCCTTCCCGGCGAGGCCGAGAAAGCTGCCAAGATTTTGGCTAGTTTCTTGGGTTAGTACCCCCTCAGAAATTGTGCTCATGTGCGACGACATTGTGCGCTGAATCGATGGGTCTGAATAGCCGATCCTAATCACCCCCAATCTGCACTCAACTCCATTCCAAAGGCAGTCCTACAACAGGCCCGAGGTGCGTCCAACTCCCCCCCGTTCCACCCTGCCCTCACCCCCCTTCCCTAGGTCTCGCCGTCTTCCAAGTGATCAAAGCCGGCTTCATGTTCTCCGGGAAAGCAGGCTCTGGCATCGTCATCGCCCGCCTCCCAGACGGCTCCTGGTCCGCTCCCTCATGCATTGCCACAGGCGGTCTCGGTTGGGGTCTCCAAATCGGTGCCGACATCACCGACTTTGTGATCGTCCTCAACTCGGAAGACGCCGTGCGCGCGTTCTCCATCGGTGGGAACGTCACTATCGGCGGGAACATCAGTGCAACAGCGGGGCCTATCGGTACCGGTGGAAGTGTTCAGGCAAGCTTGGCCCACCCCGCCAGCATGTTTTCGTATTCAAAGAGCAAAGGTTTGGTGGCTGCCCCCTTGTTGTGCGTGTGGATCTGAATGGATGGATGTAGGTCTCTTTGCGGGTGTTTCCCTCGAGGGTACTGTCTTGATCGAGCGCAAGGATGCAAATCGCGATTTCTATGGTTCGCCTGTACCAGCGCGTGATATTCTTGGAGGGCGTGTTCCACCGCCGGAAGTGGCCTCGAGATTGTATGAGATTATCGAAGCCGCTGAGGGTCTAGACGAAACGGGTGTTCCCGATGCTGCATATTACCCAGGTGCCAGCAGTCAACATATCCCGGGGGAAGGCCACCAGACCGTGTTTGATTCTGAGGGGCATTAGGTGACACCGTGCAGGTGAGGGATAGGAAACTATTGATATTCTTGACTTCCTTTTTTTCATACGTGCTGTTTCATTCCCTGGATCAATTTCTCTTGTTTCGTTCCAAGACAGATCGGTTTCTATGACAAGTACGAATACTTTGACGAATACAAGCAATTTATCATGCTGGATCCAATGACTCAGCGCCAAATGTCATTCAAGGTTTGTGCACCAGATGCCCCTGTCATAAATTCGTTGTTAGGATCAGACTCCCATGTCACTTTGCCACTGTCAATCCTGATGTACTTGTATTGGATCACGGTATCCGCCGGCAAATTCACGGTTGCTAGGGACGACGCCAGGTGTTCGTCAGTCAAGGGCAGAAAACATAAGGCACAACGTACTGCTCCAGACTGGGTAACTAGCAGACGACAATAGAATAGGGTTAGAAGTGCTCCAGTCTTTCAGGGCGCTGACTGAGCCAGTGAGGTATATGTTCTCTGCGTACAGTCAGTATTCCGTAACAACCTGAGTGCAATCGCGCACCTCCCAAGACGGTAGTTGCATTAACGTTGAACTGAACAGAGACTGTTGGTGCATTGCTCGTCAAACATGCACTAGACACAGACAATCCTTTTGCCCCCCAGGTTGCCGAGGTCTTCCCCGCGCGAGCGGCAAAGACTGTGAGTGCAGAGGCGTAGCTCCAGGTAAGGTCGATGGCGCTCAGTGCAGTGCCGTTATCCCTGCTGAATTGTTCAGAAAGTGAACCGTCAGAAGGGGTGTACTTTGCGCCAATGGCTACGAATCCGTCAGCAAAAGACTGGATGGCACTCGTAAGGGAAGTAAATATGGACGAGGAAGAGGGATAAGTCCCGATGGTTAGTGAGGTATCAAACTGCTGAAAGAAGCCGAGGGAGGTGGAGGTGACTGTAAGAAAGCCTTGGTTCTTCCAGACGATGAGGGCGTCATAGAGCTGTTCTGCAACTGCGAATGTCGTGAGGTACCATGGCTAGAGAAATTTGTGAGACTAGAAAGGGAGTAATGTACGGGGCTCACGTTCCCGCCTTGATATATGTCCTCGGGGTATCGACCAGTGGCAGCGGCAGCATTGGCGGGGATGCCAAAGTTGATGGAATAGATGTAACGGAATGAATCGATATAGGTCTTTAGGTTTGAAAGGGCCAGGTCGGAGCAAGGTTGCCAGGTGGTAGAGTCGCAGCCTGCATCGACGTCAAATGTGTGTATAGTAGCGAGGACGGAGTTTGCGTCGATGCCAGAACGACCTCCAGCAGTGTTGGCGGTCATGAATCCGGGAGAGGGTGACCAATAAGACTTGAGGAGCATTAGTCAAGATGAATGGGGGTAAACGAAATATACATGCCTGGAGAAAACAGAGAATATGGTCGGCCTGGGTTGAGTACAGCACCGCGGAGGAAGTCTGGCCAGTGGCAGATGCTAAGGTAGCACCCTGGCGCAAAGCGCGGTGTTGTACTACAGAGGTGAAGAACGAGGAAGAGTCGACCTCCTCCCACAAATCAAAGGTGGATTGGTTCCAGTTGTTGGCGACATAGTCAAGGTCGAGCTGTATAAGAGGCCAAAGAGACTCATGAACATGGGATGCGTTGCCATTTGCGATGAGCCAGTTGGCATAGGTGATAATGGCTGTGGAGCGGAGAGCTGGACCATCACGCTGAGGGCGTCCCCATGCACCCGTGAACGCGGTCTCGTTGATGTTGAATTTTGGCTCGCCGAGGCCGCCAGTGGAGACGGAGCCGCTTGGATTTGTGATCTGCTGTATGACTGACTCTGCATGGACGAATAAGTCGATAAGAGAGCGCAAAGAGTTGTCTTGCCCAAGCGTGTACTGGTCGATGAGGACTTTGAAAACGAGGGATGAATCGCGGGTCCATGTGTAGAGATAATCTGGATTGGACGTGCTCGGACTGGCGATCACTACACCTGGCTATAGTCACGTGATCAGATAAATGTTCGAAAAAGTGTGTGAACTGCTTACATATGCACCGGAGGACTTGGCGCCATTTGGGCCGATGTTGGCAAGCAAGCCAGCTTTTGCGATGGGTAACTCGCTGGAGATGTATGAGCACACCGCAGCGGTGAGAGTTGTGAGCACGTAGAGCCAGCGCATGGAGAAGAGAAAACAGCTGAATGGCGTAATACTATAATACCGCGGCAAACGCCGGTTACGATTGACATGTGGTGTCGCTGAATATCATCGCCCTCGCTGTCGTCCATGTCCCCCCTCCTCCTCCTCGTCCTCCTCCTCGGCCTGCACTCTTCATTTGTCTATCCTCATCCATTTGTCTTCTTCAGCAAGTTTTCGCCCACTTCTTCCGAGGGCACTTGGCTGTGGGGATGGGTCTGGGGAACCGAAAGCTCCGTCTCCGTCGTTGATCGTTCTCCACCGCTCACGTTTCACTCTCGTCCTGCTGCGTTCGGTCCTGACTTTGACGATCCACTTCTTGGTTATGTCCTTCCTCTCTCTTCCTTCACTTTTCCTTGTTCCGCAGACTTTTCAAACGCATCAAATTCGGGATGTCCACCTCTCTGTCCCTTTGGTCCAAATCGCCCCGATCGAAAGGATCCTTGGATTGCTCTCGTACAGCGCGGTGACTGCAACTTTGTCCAAAAGGCACACTTTGTCTCACCTCTGAATATCAATTATTGACACTCGTTGGAACAGGTCAGAGAAGCCCAGCGTCTTGGCGCAAGAGCCGTCGTCGTAGGCGGTCAAGACCCCGATCTCACTGGTATCCCAGATACCCTCGTCAACATGTACAGCAATGGTTATCCGTTCCCTTCTCTCTCTCTACATTTTTTAACTCTTCCACCAGGCGATGCGTCCGACATCTCCACCCCATCTACCTATCTCACTTTCTCAGACTACAATGACCTCATGCATCTCATCGACTCGTCCACAACTCGTCACGCCGGCCTTAAGACCCTCTCTCTTCTCATTACAACCCAACATTCCGCTTGGGAATGGTACTCGTATGTCTCATCTTCCCTCTCCGTCCATCATCCAACCCTGTCCTATCTAGGCCTATATTGACTTTTATCGTCATCTTAATCCTCCCCTCTTGCCTCACCTTCGTCACCCTTCTCATACACCGCGTTCGCATGGCACGCGCTGCCCAGCGGGATCGCGCTCCGGAGCATCTCGTAAAGAGTCTTCCCTGGAGAGTTTGGAATGGCACCGCGTGGGAAAAGCATAAAGGTTCTTCCCCTCACCCGGATCCTTCCCCCCCTGTCGATATCGAGGCTGGCGATCAGAGTGCTTCAGGACCTTCCGGTTCCCGTGATCCAATTCCATGGTGCGAGACACAACTTGAATGCGCGATATGCCTCTTCGAGTTTGTCAAGGGTGATCGTGTCCGTGAATTGCCATGTCACCACGTTTTTCATCTTGACGAAGTCGATGCTTGGTTGATCAATCGCAAGAAATTTGTATGTTTCCCACGTCCACAATGTTCCCTTGCCCATATGATGATCTCCATTCTAGTGCCCGGTATGCAAGGCAGATGTCACACAACCTTGGCAACTCTCCCTAGCCCAGAAAACCCTCAACAACTCGAATGTCGATAGCCAGCCATCATCGCCCCCACCACCCACAGAACGTACCCCACTTCTTCATGACAGACACGAGGATGCGTCAAGCTTGTCGAATGCATGACCTTTTGTGCTTGTACCACTGTACTATAGCTTCACCGCTCTACTTATCTCGGAAGGAGGGGAAGGATTTGTTGGGACATTTGCTACGATATCAGTCTTTTTATATAAATTAGTTTTGAAGGATTAGGTTTCATTTTCGCCGCGTGTACTATCATTTCCGCGAAAGGACAATAAGTTCTCGGACAAGGTTTGCCACGCATCAACAAGGTACGAATGGAATTTGACATATGAGCATTGAGGTACTACTTATTGTTTCCCATCTACCACATGGCTCACCAGTGCCCCCTTGGCCGGCCGATGGCAACCGGCCTTGGTGTCCCAACTTGTCCATTCCTATTGTTCGCGTGTTACACGGATGCTCCCACCCCGTGAGTACATCCCAGTCGAATGATAGTTCCTGTTTTGTCTATGATACTATGCTTACATGTAGAGCTCGAGTTCCAAGGTTTATTGCCTGTAAACTTCTCGCCTTGTGAACGAAATGATCCATGAACCTTCGGAACTAGACCGGTTTCGGATACATATAGCCATTGTCCTCTTCTTGAACATTGCGGCGCATGCATGGTGATGAGCTGATCAACTCAGACTGAGGATACCTACGACGTATCCTTCTTCTTTGTCTCACTCCCTTGTCTCTTGTCCCAACAAGAAGCGAGACGCGGTTTAAACTCTTGCAGCATCGTTTATCTATTGATCCCCTCTCAATCAAGTCATTCATGGACTATTTTCACGAAGATCCCTACTGCACCGTATGTAATGGTGAGCTTCTTACACTCCAACTATTGTGAGTGTGCACTCATTGCGCCCACAGGCCCATCCGCGACGAGCCTTCATAAGAAACCAGCGTTTTGCCGATATTACCAGACAGGCAATTGCAGGCGTGGCTCCAATTGTCCTTTTGTACACGTTTCCACCACGGGTCACGTAGAAAGTCAGTGTCCCATCGTCTTCTACCTTTATTCGATGGGAGCTGATCCAGGTTAGTCCCCGCGATATCTCCTACAGCACATCAGGGCGAACACATGTACAGTGAGTCACGCGTATAACATGCGCAAAACACGCTCCCTGATATTTTTTGATCGATAGATTACCACCCTCTTGGGCCAGCCCCCGTGTATCACCCTTTGGACTCCCAGGCGTATCCAGTTTTCCTATGGCAGCCATATCCTCCCCTTTCTCCCTCGTTTCATCCGCGGTGCGGATTCGCTCGTCAAGGAGAGATCTCTCCCGACTACCCGGACGATAAAAGTGATCCGTCTTCTGTCGGGTCATCGTCCACAGTCGCCAGCATGGGCCAACTCCGCATGGCCAACGATAAAGCGTGGTTGGGGGTAGAACCGAACGCCATCCTGGGCGCCTCAAGTCCACTTGGTGTCGGGCCCAATTCGTCAGGATATGCGGTGTACGGTTATCCGGTACTTCCCGGAGTCAAGGCCAAACATGTGGTGGGACGAGGCCGTGCAATGTCAGTGCAATTTCAAAGGTCGGCTGCCGCGCTCCCGTCTTCGCTTCTGCCGTCGTGTCAGAAAGACCTGCGAAAGAAACCGCTCGCTTACAAGAGTATGTCGTTTTTTTTGACGGATGCGTGATTATTTCATGTGCATTGTAGCGAAACCGTGCAAATTCTACGCAGCAAACGGCAAATGTATCAGTGGCGAAAAATGCGCATTGTAAGGGTTTATTTTCTCCGTTTTTACGTGCCCTGTTCGACGTGGAATTAGCATCCATGACCCAACATCCAAGGGAAATCCGGAAAATCCCTGCCCAAAATTATCTCCCCCGATCGACGCAATGCTGCCTCCGAAACCACTCAACAAGTACGAAGAAAGTCGAAATAGGGATTTTTATCCGGTAACGTGGCGTGTGATCGGGGGAGGTGTGATGATGGGAGGGCGGAGTGAGTTTCACGCGAGCCAGATCCCAAATCCATTCTGAACGACGTCCAGGGCAAATTTGCCCAGCCTTTGCTGCGGGTCACTGCAAATATGGAGATGATTGCAAGCTCGCGCACGAAATGGAGCTCGAAACGAACCGTGAGTACGGTGCGTTTGAGGGGATGCGATCTGACGAGACTCGCCATCAACAGTCGGTTTCGCCGAGACCAAGGACGAGCCCGTTCAAA
>JBBPNZ010000044.1:0-50227 GCA_038091195.1 Phylloporus rhodoxanthus | reverse complement strand
ATGGATCTCCGAGCACCTTCGCGTTCTCGCCGTTCTCTTTCCTTCTCATTGACGAAAGCATTGCCGACATCGACAAACATAATGGCGGGTCTACCCGGCGCCCGTTCGACAATGGTTGTCTTGCCTCTAACATTCGAACGCGCAAAGGAAGTACTGCTCTGGGCCTCGAGAATATTGGGCATGACTGGTTCCTGGAGCAATCATCAACTTCATCGATTGCGAGGCTAGGTCGCACACAAAACCACGAACCTCGCCTTCAGCAACACTCTCCCAAAAAAGTCTCTGGTAGCGGTGTCTTGCCCTATCGTTACCTTCAATCTCATCTTGCAAATCCGCCTCGTGTGTATCGTATCGATGATCGGAGTCCAGTTGATCATTCTGATCGCTTTCAACAAGGTCATTAGCATCAAGCTGCTTGCTGCTTGCTGCTTCCATTACACCAAGTAGATGTTCCATCCCTTTCATGAACCCGGTCTGCAATGGTTTATTCTGTTGAAATATGTCAGTATGAGCATCCCCCAAGATTGATTGGCCGAAATAGTTCAGATGGGGTTGAAAGGTTGCAATCATGCCTTGCGAAGATGTAAGACATCACAAGTTCTTAGGTTTCGCGAATGAAGAATGTATATCATCATATCCATGCGAGACAGACGATACTGGAGAGAAACGCTCACCTCCTAACGAAACACCAAGACACAGGGTATCTATCAATCTCAGCGAAACGCATTGGGTGAAACAGGGGGCACCTTTTTCCATGCTTTTTCCATGCCTTTTAATCGTAGTATGGCATCGACGCGTTTCATGCTTATGTTATGCCTGGATGCGAGAGCGCGGACAGAATTCAACTTGGGGTCGATCATATAAGCATTGTATAGCCGGGTCCGGAGCTCGTCAGAGAGAGGGAGCGGAGGTTTAAAGGAGGAGTTTAGAGGGAATGGCTTTGAGAAATGAGTACATGACCACTGATCCATCTGATACCTCTCACCACATCACCACCAAGCCACTTACGAGGCGAGGGTTCACGGAAAGAAGGAGCGATATTTTTACAAAAGTGGTCGTAAGACACAGAAACTGCAGACGACGTGAAAGTCAATCGAGGCTGATGGTGCACACGCGTCGGCGCAAGTAGCGAGGTGCGGAGAATCATGTCTGTTGCGGTTACCGGTAGACTACAAAATTCAGTCGTTGCGGTGACATATCACGTGATATTCAGGGCCGGTCATATGGTGATGATGCTGGTGCTAATCTATGAGAGCGACTACCAGGTATCTAAGTACTTACCTGGGATACTATCGCGGGTCTACCTGGTGCATGATGAAGAATCACTTCGCATACAAGTTTAACTCACACTCGAGGGAGAAAAGCAGGACATTCTCACCTATCTCCAAAAATACGGTATGTATCCAGACCATCGCGTGGTATCGCCTTCTCCGACCCATCATCGGTTCATCACCCGCTTCATCGCCGCCTATGGCAAACCAGGTCATCCTGATAGCCTCGAGTTCTGGAACAAGATCACCCATCGCGAGTTTGGAAGTGGTCCACATTGGCTATCGGGATCACCGCGTTTGGTATCTTCAATGAACGCGGTGAATGGCAGGGTGACACCGTCAACGAGGAACTTCGGCCTGCCGACGCGCTTCAGCTCACTCCATCTCAGTTCGCGGTGGTGTACATGGACGCGACCGTGACCGCGCGCCGTACCTGGACGGTTTCCCATACCCCACGATCAACAGCCAGGACATGCCGTGTGGGTATGTGTCCTTGGACGTCCTGTTGAATCATAACGGGGACGTGATAGAGACCATGTTCATCGCCGGTTCGATCGGCTCGCAGATTTGTTCGGCGGAAAAGACGGTTGTCCCCGTTACGGCGTGGTGGCATGTCGTCAAGCGCAAAGAGGGGGAGAAATCCCAGGCGACGACTAGGCTGACTGAATGTCCTGATAGTACGTATCCATTTTAATTTGTATCTTCGTTCTTTTTTGGACATGTGATTTATTATGTAGCAACCGAACTGGTCTAATAATTCCGGCCCTACATAATACGCTAGGGCAGGTTTCTGCGAACACCTTGGATCTTTAGGGGGTGTGGGACTCCGTAGGGTACTCAGTTATCCTGGTACTATCAGGGGGGCCGATAGATTGATACTCAAAACCTCTGGCCAGTGGTTGGGGCATAGTCTGTTTTCGACCGCATGTGCTTCACTTTATCTTTGTATGCCCCGTTTGTTTAGACGAATCGTCAGGTCAGACCACGTTGGTCTGACCTGACGATTATTTATACACCCGGTAAGCCTGGGTCTAAGACCTGTCCGCAGTGATTCCATCAAATATTCATCAAGTAAAATGCTCACGCCTTCGAAGAGCTCAGTATGATGCCAGCGAGTTCTCGCATGTTCCGCTCATATAATCTAACCTTCAAGCTGTTGGAGATGATGCCGAAGTACCAGTTACACTCGTTTCTGCTCGTCTCCTTCAACTGTACCCATTCCATTCTACATATCTCTACTAGAGCCAAAATAGTACAACAATACACTAACTCCGAATACAGGGCTAAGTTCCTCGTCTTTTGTAGACGTTGTAGACAAGACTGTAAGCATTTAAGAGCCAAAGAATGCAAAACGACGCTTGAGAATACACCTTCAATTATAGTAATTCATCTCGATGTCAGGGCATAAAAGGTAGCTTCAGCAGCAATTTCCATAGCGGTTCCCCTGCTGCGAGCTACCCCCCTTCCATATTCAATGCCCTGAACTATCGACAATCATTCATCAGTATGCAAAAGTGTGTCTTGCTAGGTGTCTTACAGTATGCAACTGCTAACCATTGTGTGTTGTGTAATGGACCAGACTGTGAATGTGACCAGGAAAGATCCCGAGTGTGGCCATATCTACCCTGAAGAAAGTTGTTCAGGTACATCCGCCAGTCACTTCGTTGATCTAGAGCATCATAAGTTATTTTTGACTACAGAAACGGAGAAAACCCTTACGTTCCCCCATATTGAAGGCCCAAGTTTGTTTTGAGGGGATATGATACAATGAATATCTGGGACTCGTTGGAGAGGATGGCGCTGCTCATGGGCTTTTAAACGGAGGATCCACAGGAAGTTGGGTACTGTCATCTCGAGTCAAATGATAGCGAGGGACCCCGATGTACTATCCGAGGGAGTGAGCCGGTAAGAGCTGGCCCAAGTGCCGCAGCTGTGTGAGAGACACAAATGTCTGCGGTACCTGTGTTTGGAGCGTAGTGGTCCTTGTATTGATGAATTACAGCTATAGCGGGATATATTGTAATCGCCATCGGTGACAGCGCTCGACCGCAACTTCAAGTAAGTGGAGGAAACGCCATACTTTGCGCGCCGATCTGACTCACCTGCCAAGCTGTGTGTGAGAATAACATCCGGGATGGTACTTGCAACTTCCGGATGTATGACGATCGTGACGTTCGTTATCCAAGTACACACATCCGCTTTCAAGTTCTTTGCTAGAAAACCTTTGTAAACCAAAAGATTGCCGTTTCCAAAACATTCGGGGACTCTGGTGATTGCACAGCATGCTGGCAAGAGTGCACATAGGTTGGTGGTGGCAGTGGCGGTCAATCTCAAAAATCAAGTGAGGCTATGGCACCTTGTTTGACCAGTTTCGTGGTGTTCATGCATATTCGCAGCGTAAGAATGACACGTATGTTTTATGACCCGCGGTGCCATACACACAACAGAGCCAAAAATTGCAGCTTTGTGCGCAGCGACCCGAGTCATTACTGTCGTTCCTTGGCTGGAGAGTCATCATACACGCATTCCGAAAGGAAAACAAAGAGGACACCAACGGAAAGTAAAATGTCATCATTTCAAGTTCCGTTTCCATATATAGTACTATCACCCCTATAAGTATGCGCGGTGATAATCTAGTATTTGAAGCACCTTTCAATAACCAATCAAAACATAGATATACAACGCTACGACGAGAAATGTACGGAAGTTCTGCCATGCATAGTTCCCAAACAGCAGGATGTAATTGGACACTTGGGCTGACATTCTGTCACCTGTGAGTCAGTGACCTCAGGTCTCAAGTGAGAGTTTCCCCAGAGCGATCAAAACACTCTTGGCAGCAGCCTCCATCGCTGCGCCACGAGAAAGACCGTCTCCACGACCGCACTCGACCTCATTTACTATATGAAACGTCAAATTGGAAAGAATGGTCACGTAGTTGCACACACAGTACGCAATCGCATGCCAGGTAGGCTGATTATCAGGTCCCTCGTACGACGTTTCCCAAGTCAAGTGGCAACGTGGATCATTTCTATATACCCCTTGCACGTAGTTATTGAGCTTCTGACGGCAGTCTGGCAGGGTTTCTTGATCAGGGGGTGATTGAATAATGAACGACACTCACGAGTAAATTGTTCCATTGCGGCAGTGGTGAGAATGATAGTATCAGTTTTCTAGGAAGAAAAATTTTAGATGACTAGTACATCAAGCTGATCCGCTCCTTATACTTTGCAGGATTGGCTGTGCAAACATTTAGTTTGTGTCGATGGAATGGAAAATAGAAGATTGACAGGTTGGTGGGCCAGCGACATGGACCCTTGGAAACTAGCTTCTGAGCGGACAATGCGATCATTCGCTCCCCGGAAAAGAGCTCTCTGCATGACTGCTGAGGAAGATTGACCTTTATGTTATCTCCAGGCGCCACAGTGCACTGGATCTACCAAGCTGTAGTGCTTCGAGAATATTATACTATCATTTGGCAGACACTGCGATCTGCGAACTGAGTCAGAACAATTTTATTCAGTCCATTGCTGACATACCAAAAATCTTCTGGCCCCCACATCCTGGGAGTAGGCAGGTAAGCACCAGGATTTTTGTCAGAACGATATGAAGCGCTCAAATTCATGTTTCTCTATTTCCATCAACCCCTTCATGCCAAATTCAGAGATTTGACTTGGTTACGTAATCAGGTCCCAACTAGTACTGCCAAGCTACTTCGCTACGCTTGCAAATCGCACCAGCAATCAGTACTGGTACACAACCTCGTAATAACTGCGCCGCTGGTTAATTATTCTGGTTCTTCGAAATACTGCCATTTCATGTTACCACACTCTTCAGACCCCGTTCTAGATGTTCAACGCGCTTTCCACATGTTCGCGCCATCATTGACCGCTAGACGAGATTACACAGCGAGGGACGTTCGTGCCCACGAGGATCACAAACCGCATGACTTTCAAACGACACCGCCTTGTCTCCCGCTGTACCAGATCCTGGGTCAGCTGTTGCGCCACGGAGCGAAGAAATGTTTGGGAATATCTTTGCAGGCGCATAGCCTCTCTGTCTACGTCTTTTCGTTTAGCTGGTCTGGACGAATGTGGATCTTGAAAAAACTTCTCCCGACAGATGTTACTTTCAAGTCGCGGGCAATTGCTGAGGCGCCGCCCGGCGTTTCCAAGCTCTTCTCTAGGCCCCTACTTGGAGCGATCCAATGCAGATACCCGACATGAAGTCCTCGTGGTCACTTTCTTTCTCTCACTTCTGTGCACCAAGCAATTCGATCGTTATTGCGTGTCAAGAGCGCGTTTTGTTTCATGCAGCTTGGCCATTTCGTGTATTATTCCCCAGATTTAATGGCAACGCCGCGATCGTGGAGGGCACCCGCCTACAGAAAGCACGCTGCTCCGTTCTGCATTGCCTTTGAACAATACCGCCGTCGTTAATACCTTTTCGCGATTTTTCCGCTGCTAGATGGTATAAAAGTCATTGATCGATTATGGGAACCTACTAGGTCAATACGGGATGTCCTCTAGTGCGTACTTGCGTACTTTCCTCAACTTCTTGATCCATTGACATTTATCGTGTTAGCTCAAGACCCCATCGTCGCGCTGAATAATTGCAAGTCGAGCAAGTTTCCACTGAGCGACGTAATCTAACAAAACATCTCATTACTTAGATCTACAGTCTGTAGGACGGGCTGCTGCACTCAGCTGGAAGGATTCGACGAGTGGGCCAGAACACAGCCCGGAATGGAAGTCAGTGTGCAAAAGTAAATGCCCTTCATTTGTTCCTTGCTTTATTTAAGTAATGGATTTTACAGTTTCTGGGAAGGAGTACGGGGTAGGTACCGGAACCCACAAACACCTTGCGCATGGTGTGGCAGCGACACTCGCTCTAGAGGTGCTCAAGCGCGAGGCTGAAAGCGAACAGGGGAACAAGTTGGACTGATTCTTGGTATCCAACGCACAGCAAACTGACTAATTCCAATTTTCCAACGTTTTCTGTCTATTTATTTCCCCCCTTCATTTTGACACCCCCTGTCGTGCTGCATTCCACTCTATAGCTTTATGCCTAGGTCACGTCCTGGAGACCTGATACTTGTTTAGCAGTCATTGCATTGTTCGGACATGGCCGTGGAAGGACTGATACAAGCCTGTGAACCAGTGGCAAGAAGTTGATGGCGTGATATGAACAACACGCGCTTGTGCCAAATCCACCACTGGCCGCGCGCCAAGATCCGACACTATCTGCCGCGATCGAGTCTCAGCCTTGTATGTCGGTGGCGAAGCCTGCTGCGAATTACGTCGTAGCCTAGTGCTTTTGGAAAGCCTGGCAAGATTTTGCTTGTGGTGACTTGGTGGTGACTTCCCAAATCACCGGCACTTGGGTAGACCCCCTTGAACTTCTCCGTCACCATAGCGGAGTTGTTCCCTGACGCTGACTTACACGGTAGATAACCGGTCGAACACCGT
This sequence comes from Phylloporus rhodoxanthus, assembly GCA_038091195.1. Classification (NCBI taxonomy): domain Eukaryota; kingdom Fungi; phylum Basidiomycota; class Agaricomycetes; order Boletales; family Boletaceae; genus Phylloporus; species Phylloporus rhodoxanthus. Next base: position 43,491 of record JBBPNZ010000044.1, on the reverse strand, counting down.
CGCATCATAGTCACCGGTACGAACTTTCCGCTTTATTCCTCCATACTTCGGCCTTTGTTCCTCGTTTCTACAGGTAGACCCTTGTAACCCAACCCACCAATTGGTCTAGTTTCAGGTTACTGCACATTTACTTCGTGTAATGGGTTTTATCACTCCGAAACCATCCTCTGGCGGTCATCCAATGCAGAAATTGATCGACTCTCGGGAGATTGTCTCGGACGGTTACCATTCTTCGCCGTAACGATGACTTCGACAGTAGGTGTCATGCTTCCGATGACAGGTGATGCTACAGCACCTCGTTTGAAAACCGGGGCTCTCCAACGGACGGCCAGGGTTACCTATAAGTTATTTGGGGCCGGCGCGGTATAGATCCGAAGAAAGCGGGAGGGAAAAGGCACACAAGCAAGGCGATTATGGCGGCCGTAGTAGGAGGGTTATTGATCAAGACCCAGAGAATTGGCGGTCTTACGCCATTACGCATCCTCTGCACACAGGACGGTTTCGTGGTAAACCCGGTGTCCTGGCATCTGTGCAACCATCCCCGTATTCGCCGATAGAAAATATGACTTAAATACAACGACAAGAGGTTCGTAAAGGGCACCCAGCCCATACATCCGAATTGTCGCTACAACATTTCTCAAACTCGCCATCCTGCATCACAATATGGGTAATGGAAGTACGTCAAATTTTGTATTGCTAATGGCATAGAAACTTACAGAGTTGTAGGATGTGTCACGGCCCTCCATAATCGTAAGCTGATTTTTCTGGCTATTGCCTATGGGCTATGGGCGCATTCCTCATTGTGGCAGACTTCCAGGGGCGCAATGAAACACACTTGTTAAGTTGGAAAGAGTTTAATGAAGGCCCTGCAAATGCTTTGATGTGGACTGCTGTGTGTAAAGGTATGCAAATAGTGGAGCTCAAATTGGTGAAGTGAACAATGATGTGTGCTATAGTTAAGGGTGAGGTTCTTGGAAGTGGTACTGCCCATCAGCTTCGCGCTGCCAGAGAGCAAGCAGCACAATCCGCATGTCAGACATTAGGAATTACAGCGTAATCTGTTCCCTACACGTTGATACACGCCGAGAACCACTACATAGACTTACGACGTTCCAATTCTAAATCGCGGAGTTTCCAAATAAGGAAGCAGTGCCCGCTGCTAAGGCTACTACAGTACTTGCCATTACACCCGTCCTTGTCCTTGAGGCTTAACCGACCCCATACTACCAGGTGACACGGTCCAATGTCTCGACGTCTTACACCATATTTTTTCGCTGGCATATTGGGTGCGGTCTTTGCAGAATTCTACGGTTAAAGCTCGTGCCAACGCACTGCCGACTTACTAGGTGTTGCCTCAGGCGTGTACATTTTCGGACCACTCTTCGAAGAGAACGCTGCTGCACGGTGTGTGCTTGGATCGAGCAGTGGCAGCACAAGACTAATCCTTTGGATTCTCAGAGAACTCCGAGGTGCAACAAGGGCAGTCAAATCTCCGGACAGACCGCAATCTGGCACTGCTCCTCCGGAAAGCAAATAGAAAATTGCATACAACCATGTCCGCTAGGTGCAACGATGGTTCGTATGACGCTGATATCTAATTCTTGAAGCGGTTGCAATCCTGTACTTATCACTCCGGTGCTCATACTATCAAGTGTGGATTGCACAGGCATTCTGCATCAGGCCTACGAGTTATGGTTCCAAACGCATGGATGAAACGGTTTTTCTACGGATTTGCACTGTTATCTCCACTGTTGGGTGGGCAAACTGCCCACATACGCCTCTTTACCGTCGATCGACATCCATTCTCGTCGCTCCGTTGGAGCTATTATCTATGGCGTCACGGTGTTCCCATATCTGTCACACATTTTTCAACACGGGTCCAACTAGCATGATGAAGATCCTACCTGCAAAACAGTCTCACCTAAAAAGATCATCTCTTTGCGAGTCTCTTCGACGATGAGGTCCTGTATTTGGAACCACTTCTCGCCCTCACCGCCTCCGCCTCCAACTCGGAGATGAACCTTCCAGACCGTATTCTCCTTGTCACGCGTAGTTCCCGCTACAGACTCGTGCGTAACGTTGGCGATCAGATCGTAGGCCGTAGGCGGATGCGAAGGTGGCGCATCAAGGTCTGCCAACGAACATGTCAATGAAGATCGGTACGGAGATGGGGGTGATTAGCAGCGTTATTACATGAAAGATCGACAAGGCGTACATTCACGAAAATCAACCCCCCTGAGCGGAAAGGTGACAATAGTTGGGTTTTTCTCCTCCACAAAAACGTTCTTGGTGAACCGTTTGTAGTGGAGAATAATATATTGTGGGAGACGCTGACATTTGTATCGCCGCAGTTGGCCAGCCGACTCCTTTGGTGGTGTGACTATAAGTGACAACGGAAGCGTGTCCAACATGAGGTGTTTACCTGTGTGGTGACGCCATCATACTTGGCCAACACGGAATGTACACTGACCTGTGGAATGATGTTTTTCTCAACCGCGTCCTGGAACAGTGGCGGCGGTGGAAGATCGACCGCTAGGAAAAGGAACGGTGATACGGATGACTTGATGTCTAACGCGCGGAAACCATAAATCGGTATGAACAGGACTCATAATCTAGTGTACTAACCTCTGTCGATATCAAATTTCGGCTTCTCGTTCCCAGCCTCGTCAGGGCGTACGATGACTTGCTGTGTTTCTACGCGAAGCTCACCCTGGAAAGTTGAGAAGATCACGCCTGTGCGGGTTATGCATTTGAGACATTCGGCAACCATGATCAGGACTGGACTCACTCGAGTTCTTCTTTTTTGTACCGCCTAAACCAATATGTAGGTGATTAAGAAACCAACCGAGAAACTCGACTGGATCTCCTTGTTTCTCTAATGAGAATTTTCCAGAACTGGCGCGGTTGACCTCCTGCAGAAACTCGTGTGGACTAACTTGACTCTTGAAAAGTCGCGGATTCCATATTTTTTTGGCAAGCGCTGCAAATCTTTTGACAAGCTCCGGTTCTTTCCCTTTGAAATCCGATAGGAGCAAGTAGTCTCGCAGCGGTGGAACATGAAGGAGCGAGTGGATGATTACGTTCATATGGTCATTACGCTTGATGTTGTTTAGACCAACGTAACCTTGCAAATAAGGTTTGTGCGTGAGGTCGTACGATGGTTTAGTGAGATGAGAAGCAGAGGAAAGATTCGCTATCGACGCTTTCGTAAATTTTGGATTCAACACGAAAGCGATATCTTCAAGTGACGGGTCAGACACAAGATAGCCATCTGGGAGTACATAGACCTGATAGCCCACTGAAGTGAATGGCCGAGTCACGTGTGAAGGGTGGGATTGACCTTTGTTGTCTCGAGATTGATGAAAACATGATGGTCATCGTGGATGGAGTGAGCATAGGCATATGAACTGCGACCACGGCCTTGGAAATACTTTCCGCAAACCAAACAGCCGTAGATGTTAATATTTGAGGTCGAGACGGAGCAAACTTTCTCAAAATCAAAGTCAAGCAGAGCTCTGTTAATCTACGAAGAAGAATGAGGGAGTGCCAGGAGGTGAGGGTGCGTGCTGGCATACGGTGTCAAGGTATAAGTCCGATGCCTTGTGCTCATGTGCGGGGGCTGTAATATCTAAGAAATAGGGATCATCTTCAACATCCGACCCAGGGACGGGTGTATTTCCGTCGAGCTTGCTGCTGGGCGCTGTGTTGCTACGTTCTTCGGAGCCAAACACGACCGAGCTGTCGTCTAACCTTGCTCGTTTGCTCGGTGGCTCTCCGTCGCTGTAGGGAGGCTGTTTCGGGGACAGCTTGCGGTCTAGGCCAGACATTGAGGAGAACGTGACGAATGTCTGGTGGTCTATGAAGGGATGATGTAAGCCACGGGTCAATTGGACGGCCAATTTGACAACACTTTGTGCTCATGCTCTCTGGCACTCGCGCCTCGTTGCGCGTTCTGTCTTGCCCGACGCGTTCAAGGGTTTCTTCGTTTACCTCGACAGCGAGCACGCGTGTCGCTCCTCAGCCAAAGCCGTCACTACCACTAGACCCCAGTTTACAGTCCTTGCTTCACGATGTGGATATATCCTTGATGGCCAAGCAAAAAAGAGCAGGTGACCCGGTCTCGACATCCACACGAGAATTGGAGGCATTTGAAAACGATGCGGGAGAGATAGAATACTATGACATGGACCACGAAGACTACCTGACTGAGGAACACCGTAGAGAGGACCGCAAATCACCTGCAGCTCGGTTCGGCAGCGACAGGATTGGTACTGTTGTTCTGTCCCAAGAACTCCAGCGCACTGTCACTGCGCTCATTCAGGGTAGGTTTCCTAGTTGCCCTCATACTTGAATACTGTGATCATGTATAGGCACGAACAAGACACTTCTACACAGTGATGCAAAACGTCTTTTTGCAGAACAGGATGACTCGGGAGAAGTTTGGTCTGCAGCCTACAATGTAGAATACAAAAACCGTCGACAACGATATCAGCACTCTGCGCGGGATGGGACCGCATTCGCATCCGTCATTCTCCCTGCGCATTATGCTGCCATATATGCGGTATTGCGTCATGTAAAGCATAGATTAGGACCGTCGTGGAATGTGGATAGGGTAATGGACTGGGGCTCTGCCACCGGAAGCGGACTCTGGTACGCTCTGTCATTAGTAGAAATTGGGATATTCATCAGATTCTGTAGGGCAGCATTGAACGTGTTTCAACAATCTTCCGCAGCCACAGGAGAGGGACCGTTGTTAGCCAATTCCGCCGTTATCACGTACCTTGGTATGGACCAGCGTGAAGGTCTCATGTCGATAGCCAAGCGACTGTTGCAAAGTAAATGTTTATTACTTCATTATTTCCCCAAGGTCGCTGAAGGCATTGCATAGAAACCAACATTGGCGCACTGCAAGTTTCGTGGAGAAAGTCCTTCCACGAAGAGTATCGCGTAGATCCTGCTGAGGGCCATTCTACCATTGCACTCTCGGCATTTATGCTGTCTGCACAACCTTCCCCTTTCGCCAGAAAAAATATGGTCAAGGAAATGTGGGATAGTGGTGCACAAACGATTGTATGTCCCATGTCCCCCATAATCATCGATGTTGTAATCATAGTTAGATCCTCATCGACCATAACTCGCCAACTGGTTTCCAAAATATCGTGGAAGCCCGTCATATTTTGCTCGACCTGGGACACAAAGAAGCCGAGGACCCGGAAGCAATGGATCTACCTTGTCGGGGCTCACATGTCGTTGCACCTGTAAGTCGCACACCTGCGCACGTGAAAATGTCGCAAACTGACCTCCCAACTATCTTGTTCATTTCCCCGCGTTTGAAAATGCCTTGTCAATTTCGCGTCCGCTTGTCTTTTGTGATTTAGTGCCCGCATGACCACCCCTGTCCCCTCCAACAATCTGGCCCTTCGAATCTCGTTTGTGGCTTTTCTCAACGCCTGCAGCGTCCCACGTTTGTTCGGCGCACGAAACATGCAAAGCAAGGGCATGAGGATATCGGTTATTCCTACGTAGTCATTCGGCGAGGACCAAGACCTGATAGCACAAGCTTGGCCGCGAGCGAACAACCGGCGGGTAGAACGGGTGGAGTGGAGAAGGAGGCGATAGAGCGAGTCAAGGCAAAGACGGGTATACTGAGGGAATTGCAACGCGCACACGAACACAGGCATGATCATGCCAGCATGGAGCCGCAATCACCGTTATCCTCGGTGTCAACTACGGGGTCCACGTCTGCGCATGCCCGATCACCAGCTGCCACCGATGTCAATTCCGTCCCCGCGGATCACATAACGGCCCAGGTTCATGTGCCTGTGGATGACGGTGTTGGCACCGATGCTGCGGAGGTGCTTGGGCGGGTGGCATGCGCAGATGCTGCGTCCGTCTTGTCGCCTCGTTTTGATGTGAATTCGTCGAATGAAGCTACGGTGCGGGCGCAGGGACAAGTCCCCCCGTTACCGTCGGTGCCAACGCCACCAGCGCCTGTCCCAATGATCGCTTCCACACTGGAGTCTCTGTCGACAGGACCCCCAAAAACCGAGTCCAGACCCGACAGTGCACTCCAAGTGCCTGAGTGGCCAGCAAACCTCGAGGAGGTTCTCAGGAGCGAGGCATATGGATGGCCCCGTCTCGTGTTCCCGCCGCTCAAGAAGAGTGGACATATCATTATTGATGCATGCACACGTGAAGGTTCGTGCCTTCCCACCGCTCTTTTCCGTCTGTTGAACCCCACCACGTTGAGATGGCTAATGGCTCTCCTTTTTGCATCGATAGGAAAAATTATGCGGCTTACGATCCCAAAATCTCAAGGTAAACAAGCATTCTACGATGCTCGCAAATCTTCGTGGGGCGACATCTTTCCTCATTCATCCAAGAATAAACCTATTGAACGCTCCCAACCTACCGAAGAGACCATCTCAGGGCCGCAAAGCGTGCTAGGAGTGAAGGGATCCGATGTAGGCAAACGATCAAAGGGACGATACAAGAAAGACAGGGCACAGGAGAGAAGTTATGCTGCACTTGACGACACGCTTTGGAGGGAGCAGAAGGCAATGTGGAAAGCTTCTAGGAAGAATTTAGCTCGCGAAAAGGACCAAGATTTGCAGCTCATTGATCTTGAGGCAGGCAACGTTGATTACTGAACTACAGACTCACCACAAGCACACGTTTGTCACTGATACTTAGATGTCGCGTTATGTGCAATATACTTTCTGACCATTCTATCGGAAATGTTCTTTCCTCAAATCTCCCTGCCTAAACAGAGAACGTACAGAGCTGAAGTAAAACAACGGATCAGATCCCTAGAAAGCCGGCGTCAACAGATGATTTTCCTTAATGGTTTGCATCTGATCGCTGTTACCAAATCCAACGCTCGTACCAAGCTGTACAAGCGTCAGGCACCTTCGTGCCGCGATGCGCAGCGTCCGGTAATCCATCAAAGATCCTTTATGTGAATGCCGGGTGCTTGGGTCGAGCTGAGAAGGATCCGAGTGATCGCATTCACTAGAAAAGAGGATATCCATCAGTCAATTATAGCTCCTTCGGATACGGAGTCAACAAATGGCGACGTCGTCGATCGAGTCAGGTGTCCGTCATGAAAAAGGTTATAAAGACCGGAGAAATCAAGAAGGAAATCGAATTCAAAGGTTCCGTTCGGTAAGTAAAGGAGTGGGTGGCTGGGAATGAACATGGGCGGGGAGGTGATACGTCAAGAGAGGTGATCCGCACAAAAAAGATGAGAAAGAAGAAGGAAAATTTGCACATGCCTGGTTTGACACTTTTGCTGTTCTTCCCCTTCTTCCCCTTGGCCTCAGCTTCCGCTACGGCATCCTTGAGGTTTCCCGTGGCACGTTTGACGTTAAGGACAAACTGCTTGACGTTTCTCACTATGTCCTCGACTGGGAAATGCAGCTAACGTATTGGACGGAGATTAGTTTGCGGCAACCAAAATAAAAAAAAGAAGACTGAGGCAAGGGACGCGCTATGTGCTCACCTTTCCGATAGGCATCCTTATAGTTCCCGTCTTGTCACCTCTCCACTCGGTGGTACCCTGTAACCTTTGAATATACCCCTCGATATCTTCCGTGACTGTTCCTCGTCTCTCGGAAGGCATGAGGCCACGAGGACCAAGGATACGACCGAGTTTGCTGCTGATGCTCCGAATAAGGGCAGGTGTACAGAGAATAGTTGTGCAGTTGTTGTGTTTTCCTTCCGCGACCTACAACTGATTCTCAGAAGCCAATGGAGAGGTGAGATAAAAGAACGGACAGCATCCACTAGTTCCAGTCCACCAACGACGTGAGCACCAGCTTTCTTGGCTTCGTCTGCTTGCCGTCCATCTGCAAAAACGAGAATGCGATATTCCTTCCTTGGTTTGGCTTCACGAGGAAGGTTGATGCGACCCGTAGGTATAGGTGCACCACGTGACATGGCAGTCCGAATCACCAACTCGTACGTTGATTCGGGTCGTGCAACCTCCACTGCCTAATGTATTGAAAGCTGGAGGATGAGTCACAGAATGCGCGCGCAACGATAGAAACCCACGCGAAGGACAGAGATGGCATCAGCGAGGGTCATCTTTTCATTCGCGTACGCATCTTTACCGCGCTTGGCCGCCTTTCGTTTAGCTGCAAGGGCGAGCTGGTGCTTCGAGGGGGCCTTTTTCTTCTCGACTCGTTTAGCAAGCACGACGCGTGACGAGGAAAAATAGCGGTTAACTACGAGCTGGAACCAAGTTAGAATTATGCCACGACTGAATGGCATGTAGAACTCACTGGTGTAATAGAACGAGTCCACAGACCAAGACTGGTCGACATTGAAGATGCGACTCGTGGGAACTTGACGCGTCTCATGTCGCTCCTCAACTGCGCTCGTCGTCTGCCACAGCGAGCCTCGCAAATTTCAGTGCGCCATGCAGCGACGAACGCTCAGGGCACAGACCCATCCAATACCCAACGCGAAGTCATCCGTCGTATGCTCTATCCTCCAAACGTCCGCACTGGTTCTTCCCCGACCGGTACATGGCGTCCAGACGTAGCTCTCGCGCTCCAGCGTGCCATTCCCTCCGTTCAGGCTCACAAAACAATCGAGAGAGCCTGGAAACTTTACCAGCGCCATCTGCGCAAAAAACGCGACGAAGAACTGCAGCGAAAGTTTGAGTGCATGAGGAAAGCAATGCAGGAGCTCGAGGAAATTGATCCAGCATTATTCAAGGAGGCAAACAGGAGAGAGGATCCAAGGGCGAGGAGTATTGCTGAGATGGATATGCTCAAATCTTGCACCAACGCCGAAAAGAGGGCCATCGAGTCCAGAGTTAGAGGTCTCTTCCCTCGCGAGCTCAAGGTCCCAACAGACACCCCATCAAAGGAGGGCTGGCAGCACGATTGGAAGCCATTCAATCGTCCGGTATAGGTCAGTGCCCGTTTGGCTTATTCATTGCGTCGTTTATATTCCAACTAGGATCACTCTGCTACACTCATTAATGCGTCGTAAAACTCGAAAATCAATGCTCTACACATCACTCAGAGTCCAATGTCCCTAAAGTCAGCCATCCTTTCGGGAGGGATGCTCATAAAAGTATCTGAAACACTCTTTCCTGCCGTCTTTGCGACCACAGCCGCGTGAAGCCCGTCTAATGCGGTCGTCCATGAGCGCAGCGCAGCATACCGCTTTTTCTCGAGTGCTTGACTAAAGCCGGATGAGTATGTGAGACACTGTGCAAGGTAGGGACGTACGCGCGGTCCAGCTCCAATCTCATACCAACCTGATCTATCCGACCATCTACTTTCCCTTCCAGAATGAGCCCTATCAAGAGCTCTTCTACCTCTGCGATCTCAACATTGAGTTGCTGTATCGCCGTATTAGCTGATGCAGCTTCCCGCAAAACAAGCTTACCTTGGCAAGGAACGAAAGCTCCAGGCGTGTGTATGGCTTGATGAGATCAATAAGGTACGATGTACGTAGACTTCTCAGGAGTTCGCCAATGTACGATCTAATGAACGTATCGGCCATTATCGTCGAGTGATTTTCTGTGCCACTACTCGTTAGCCGAAAAGGTTCGTGTCCCACTTCGACAACCAACCTTTCAGAATCTTTTCAGCGAAATGTACTTCTCTCCTCTGATAAGCGTCCACCAAATCTGTCATTGCTTTGATTTGTGGGTCCGACTTGTATGGCTTCGTCTCTTGGGAATCAAAGGGGTTTACTTCGCTCCCTGTTAGCATGTTTGCAAGCACAAGGTATTTCAGCACTTGGATCCGTTGGGGGGATCCAGCTTCGTCGTAATTCCGGAAAGATTCGAAAAAGTCGGAAGAAGCGAGAGACCACTGGCGTTCGCCCATCCACATTTTTCCGCCACATTCTTTGATGACCCCCATGATGCGTGGGTGTGGGATCGCGGAGCGAACATTGTTTGAGGCATTGTAAATCTCCTAGCCTTCAATGAGCAGGGTCATTCACAATACTGGACAAACGAGCATCAACCTTGAGTTTCTTGACATTTCGCATCTCGTTGTGCATCTGGATCTCGAGCGCATAGATCTCCAGGAGCTGAGTTCCCCGCTGTGACTGGTCCTCGTTATCCATCGCAGCTCTCGTCGTAGCATGCAACTCGCGGATAATCTGAGTGTGTTCGATGACGACAAGGGCAAAACATCTGAAACTTTTTACACGCACCTTTTGGAGTCGACCATACTCCTTTCTGTCCAACCAAAGCTTGGCAAGCTTCAGATTTGTTTTCACCGATAGTCTCTATACATCGTCGTCGTCCCCATCAACCACCGTGTGCCCCGGGATAGCCTGAAGCTCACCTCGTTTCTGGCCTCCTCCAACGCTTCATTCGTCACGGCGTAAAATCGCTCAAGGACGTCCACCTCCACGACCCCTCCCTTGCCCCCACCCACATAGTCCAAGATCCCGTTGATCGTCTTCTCAGAGTAGTTCCGGGTAACGGCAGATTTCGTGTATGTAAGGAGTCGCGTGTAGGTCGCCAGCGCATCAGCTGGGCGATGGAGGGTCAGATAGAGCAGCTTCGTGGACTGCTTCAGAGCCTTGAAGCCCCTTGATGCCGTTGGTCGTCAGTACAAGACAAGACCACTGAGAAGGTGGGCTGACCAGTCGCCCTTCTCCGTTTCTTGATCCACGATGGCTTTGAACTCCCCCAGCGCCTGCTCGGGGTCGTCCTCCTTCTTGGCTATCTCGTCGCATTAGACTAGCTGAGAGGAAGAGTAAGGAGTGAGACGCACACTTTGCAGTATAATACATGTTTTCGACATCTGCGCTCCCTGACTCGTTGGCTTCATCGTTATCAGAATAGTCGAAGCCATAGTCCTGTTGATAACGGTCGTGACAAGCTGGCGAATGAGAAAGAAACCGATACCTCGTCTTCGCTTCCTTGCATATACTCGGCATCATCATCATCCATCGTAGTGAGAGGAGCGAAAGTGGCACAGTTCGATTAGAATGCCTGCGCCACTCAAGGCTTGATCTTATACAATGATGAAACAAATGTTACAAGGTGTGCTACGATATCATGCAAAGGTATACAGAAATGCGGATGTTTGTAGAGATTTCATGGTGGTTTTCAAGATCAAAATGCGAATCAAATAAGGTCACCAATCAGGCCAAAGATCAGCCAGACTGTTTGGATCTTCTTCAGCAGCATCCTTCTGCTTCATCCAGCGATCTGGGACCTGTCACGACAATCCAACATGGCGTTCGGTGACTGAACGAGAAAAAGCTCACCAGTGGAAAGTACCTTTCCATCGCACTGATAAAACGTTGCCTGTATTGCTTCGGCCCGACTATGGTGGGCTCGCCCTTACCGCCTCCACCAAGAGAGGTAGTCACTTTCACCCAGCTCTCCAGTTTCTTGTCCCACGTATATGTACGGATATAATCTAGTAAAACATTTCCTGTAAGCATGGCTCAAGTTCAGCTGAAGAAATAAACCTACCGACAATCCCCATCACAAGCTCATGTGTCTCGCTGTCCACACCAACGACTAGCGAATAGTCCATGACATCAATGTCGGACAAAAACTTGCTGTCGTTATACAGCGCGCCACGAAAAATCCTCTTGGAGTACTCTTTAAGATAGAAAGGCGAGAGGTGGGCAGCTTTGCAAAGGGTGAGACAGACTCGCGGGAGAAGCAACCTATCCCTCACTTTCAACCAAGTTCTCATCCAACAACACTTCATTCTCCCTTCCTGTAGATTGTACGTGACGGTTCCTCGTGGAACCTTTCAGATCATAAATCTGTCAAACGAATATGATCAACTTTCTCAAAAACCGGCGAGGCAATCTGGCGAGTACCTTGGCGAAGCGACGATTGTAAAACAGGTTTTCCATCACGAGCAAATTCATCTGGGTTACTTTGCCTCTGCCCGATCCCTTGTCCTTGGACTTCTTGAACGTCAGCTTGTAGCAACCAAATACTTTGGCCAGCAATGTTGGCCGCTAATCGTGAGATTGAATGACTACTTTCTCGCAAGAGGCAAATAGACAACATACGTTTCCGCTGACAGCAGATGCCATATAGTCAAAGTATGCGGGAGCAAAGCTTTCCATTGTTTGCAACTCGGCGCGCGAGAGCTCTTTCGCAATGAAGCGGTCATCTAGTAGCCAAGATCAGTTCAATAGCCCAAGCACGGAGTGAATAGAATAGAACCTCGAGTCTTCAGAAACGCAGACCCAGACTTGCCCCCGTTAGTGTTCCATTTGACACATCGCGATAAGGACTCGACGACGCTTCTTTCACAATCATACGTTCTCCGCAGTGCATCAAACTGTTCAGGATATAATATAGTACAGCTGATCGTCAGCCCACCACTCTCAAATGCTGCCCATCGCGCGTAAAGTTAGCCCAGTATCGAAACGAGACAGTAAAACGTACAAATGACCCAAGACATCTTCGTAGAAGGAGACTTGAGCTCGTCCGTGAGATTGACAGTGTCCGAGGTGTCGACATGGACAACTCCCCATGTTGACGAGCACTCAGATACAGATTGATCATCTGGCATGAACGCTTCGCCTCCATCGGTAACCTTTGGCTCACGCGATGTCCGCTTCTCAGCACGCGATTTTGTGAGCATATCGCGATACTGTGGTGAGCTTGAAAGTTTTATAGTCAGCACACTGACATTGAAGAAAGTTTTAGATATTAACTTGAGGGCAAGAGCAATGATTGACGTGGGCTCGTCAGTCCTGACGACCATCGCCGAATCTCTAAATATATGCTCTGGATCGTTCAATGGATCTTCGCTGTCAAAGTCTATGCGCTTCGGGGCGACCTGTGGCGGCCACAGTCCAGAAAAGGCCTGTTTAAGGTTGAGGATCGAATCACGTCCTGAGCGTTCTTCAAGCGAGAATATTGGCGGTGTTGGGGGTGGGTTTGTCTCCGGAGGTGAGCTTAAGGGCGATGGCGGGAAAGACTGCTCTGCAGCGGGAGGAGAAGACGGAGGAGTAGATGTAGAAGGAGCCGGAGCCGGAGCTTCGGCTGCCTGAGTAGAGAGTTGATCTGCAGATGTGGCTGACTCCTTTTCAATCTTGACTACAGGCAGGGTCGTGGATTGTTCAGGAGAAGATTCGGTGGCTTTATCAGAGATCTTGCGTCCTTCGTCATCATCTCCGCCTTCATCGTCAGCCTCACTCGAACTGTCAGACATATCGGTATCGTCCTTGATCGCATCTTTGATACTTTCTAGCACTTCCACCGTCGCGAGAGAGGATGTAACCGGGCGTACTTTGCGCCCGCGGATGACAGCGTACCGTCGGTTAACCCTGTCGTTATCCCGGGTGATACGTTCAAAGTGCCTTGCGATGTTTGAAACCTTCGTCCCGGCTCCCTGAGGAGGTCGCCGAATGGTCGGCTTGGATGCACCACTCGAAGTTGGCCGCTGTTGCAAGTCCCTGCCCAATCCTCTGGAGGATTTTTTCCCCCTGAGCGTCCGTCCAGGGGCGGGAGGCAACAATTTGCCATTCAGTGGTGGAGACGGGGGTTCACCAATCATTCTTGACCATCTCTTGTCTGGGGATGTCTTCCTCGACGGAGTTAGAGAGTCCATGGAAGATCCTCCGGTTACTCTGGACGCATATTGCCCTTGTCCTCCAAGTGGCCTCCTAAACCTTGGTGCTGCATTCGCTGCATACCCAGATTCGAAATCAGATGTAGAAGGTTTTCGAACGAGTTCGTGTCTCTGCCTGCCACGAGCAGCACGGCGTACAACAGGCCCTGGCAAGTTAACGTTCGATTGGGTTGTCGTCAGGTCCTCCTGCTCGCCCTCAGAAACAGGAGGGGCAAGTGCGCTCCTGGCAAGTTCTTCGACACTAGTAGCGGGGATAAAATCTTGGTAGCGCGCAACAAGTTCTGCCACAGTGGGGTGTTGCGATGTGCGGCGAGGGAGGCGAGAGACACGTGGAGGAGGACGATCGACTTCGGGTCCGCTTCGTTCAGCCTTCTTTGCCTGTAACCCAATCAATTGGTAGACGGGAGCTGACAAAGTCTGTAGACGTACCTCCTTACTGCGGTGGGCAGGCGACAAGGTCGGTTCATCCTTTGACGCTCCGATAGTGGAGTCGCTATCAGGGTCTGTCCTCTTCGTTGGGGACGTGAGATCAACGGACGGTATACTGGGTGACTCCTCGTCACTTCTCAGCGGGGCTGCTTTCCCCACAGTTTTCTCCAAATGTGTCTCCAGTTCGGCTTCGGAGGCTTCGGACGCACTCGAGATTAATGAATCTCTATTGGTCCGCCTCCTACTTGGCCCTCCTTCCTCTGCCTCCGAAACACTTGCAGAAGGCATATGCGACTCGCCAAATGGACTCGCGAGATCCCGTTTCGGCCACATCCGCCACGAGTCGAATGCAGACACTCTGCGTGCACTCTTTTCAGTATTTCGTGGCTTGGGAAGCTTTTCAAAGTCGGCCTGCCAAGCGACGATACGATCCTGTCTGAACGAACGAACTTGGTTGAGGGCGAGTGTATCCATGGGCGAAGACTCCTGGTAGACCTTGTTGATAAGGTGCGTGATCTCCTTGCGCTCTGCCTCCGCGCGTGAAATGAGGCTGTTTATGTCTGCCGTGAGCTTGGCATCGTGTTCTTCTTCTCCAATAGAAGCGTCGATACTAATGAGCTTCAGGTCGTCAACAAGGGCAGCATACCATGTCGTGTTCCGCCTATGCAGCCTCTCGAAGTCAGCGTTCTTCAGTTCGAGCTGTATCTCTGGAGGAATACGGATGCGTATAGCAGGGTAAACGATCTCGAAAAGCGTCACGGGATCCGCTTGAAACCGTACAGTCATTCCCCTGGTGGCGAAGTATCTGATGTGGTGCTGGTAGATGTTGTGTTCACAGCCAGCGCCCTGGACAAGCTGGACGTCCGCAGGATAAAAGTGGAGCTCGAGGAATTTTGCAAATGAATAGCGCTGCATCTCTTCGGAGATGGGTATGAATGGTGTTGCTGATCCGCAGACCCGACATGCGCTCCAGGTGGTGATCATATCCGGGGCAGGGTAAACATTTCTCGATTTAATCTGTCCGTCCCACTGCTCGACAGCTACAGTCAGTTTCGTGTCATTGTGCACAAACACTTGACAATGCCGCGCGAGAGGCTGTCCACACCCTTTCCCCTCGCAAACCGCTTTGGGGTCAAGGAATTGCACCAACGTATCGTTCACAGCCATTTCGATGAACCGACCGACAGTGCAGTCGTTTTCGCCGTAAAATGTGATGTAGTACAAGCTAGGGGCGAAGCACGCACGCCGGACCTCAAATTCTTCGATAGGAACCGTGTACCGCCAGATGGCAATGCATTGGTATTTTTCAACGACGAAATCGTCTGCGTTCTTGCGCAGATACCATTCCCAGATTCGACGTTGTTCTTCATGACGGTACTTGATGAGACTGAGCTGAGACTCCAAAGCAATATCAGTTGTAGTTTTCCGGGGCACGGGTTCTACATCCGGACCATCTCCTATGCTAAGGGGGTAAGGGGAAAAGACGAAAGGGGAACCAAGCAAAATCACGGTAGTTGAATGGGGTTGAGGGTCGAAGTAACCTTTCGGGCCGTCGTCCTGAAGTTGTTTGTCCATTCCAGGCGAAGGCGTGCGTGGAAGGTCTGGGAGGATGAGGGCTTCAATCTGTGCTTTGACATCTTCTCTCTCTTGAGTATTGTTAGATGGGGTATCCGCCATTCTTCTGTCCAGTGTGCCAGCTTTCTCAATAGGCTTGGGTTGGTCGACATCTCCCTTCTCCTCCCGTCGTACAAGATCGTCCTCCCACGCGCGTTGAACTCGGGTGAGCTCCTCATCCAGATCCCTCATTCGCAATATAGGCTGAGGAGGTAGGAACCGTAGCGTAGCAGACACAGAGATGAAGGTTTTGTAATAACCCTCGATGGACTGCTTGATGCGTTTCGAAAGCCTGAGTCGTTCGGCGTCTGCGTCAGGAAGGTCTTCCTCTGCCGTGTCTTCCGCAGCCAACACGTCTACTACCTTGTTCTTGTCCGTGGGGATCGCCAATTGAACGAACGACGCCGACGTTGACATCAACGTCGTAGTCCCGTTCTCATTTGCACTATCATTGACATCATCGACTGGACGACCCTCTCTCGTCATGGACAACGGCACGGCTTCTGCAGACAAGGAAGGTAACGTGATCACCGAGTCTTTCCAGAGATGGGTCTCCAACTTCAAGTTCCTGACGATGAAGGTTAAAAATCTCGTGACTTTCTTCACTCTCCTCAGCGTCTCGACATCCCCACCCCTCAGAATGATTGTACAGCCCATGTCACGACTGCAACCCTCGAAACGCATATAAGTTTTGCGTTGTCCTGGGATAAGATGGTGATCGAATGTTTGAACGCGGAAGCGCCCACAATGACCTAAATGTGGCTCAAGAGCGAGTTTATCCATGGAGGAGAAGACATCTCCCTGGGTCATGCGAGCGATAAATGAAATGGCAGAAGGTTTCACAGCGCGAGCCACGGCGATATTGTGCTGAGCGAGGGCCTCCAATGCAATCCTTGACACAGTCTTCTCGACCATGACGACGTGAGGTCTAAGAGCTGCAATTCTGCTAACCAAGTTGCCAAGATACTCCTTTTCTTGTCGAAGAATCTGACCAAAGTGGACATATTGACCCTCAACGCGATGGAACTCAAGCGGGAAGGTGACAAGCATGATGCGAGGGTTGCGTTGCGATCTCAACATTTGCTTGTGCGCAACGTTCTTTGTAATGACAGCACCGTCAACGTATTCCGAGTCCGATGGCGCTCCTCCAGGGATTTTCTTGATCTTGACGTATCGACGAATATCCATATCCTCGCCTTGGTGATATGGAACAGCAGCAAAAGTAAGGTCGCGAGCAATGTGAAGAGAAATTTTAAGCAAGGTTTCTTCCCATTCTTTAACATTGGGGATGTTTTCAGTGGTGAGCATCTGACATAGCATGATGCGAAGATGGTTCATGGAAATGTTGTTGAGTTCTTGAGCGTATCTGAGGGTCAAAGGGGATCAGGGGAGAATCCAAGAATGTCCAAATGTCAACTTACGCAGTAGAATCGCGCCTCGTTCGCCACCCCTCAAGAGTGAAGTTGTCTAGACGGCTCTGTACTCTACTCCTGATGAAAGGAGTCGCAACATCAAAATCTCCAAAACTATTAAATCTGGACCTCATCGCCCCATATGTGGCCGGACTGTCTGAGCCAGGAAAATGATCCGGGGAACTCAAAGGAAATTGGATTGTGCTCATCGCAGACCTGTCGACATTTACTGGAACAGAGACCGGAAAGTCAACAGGCGTTTTGGCAGGAGGGGCAGTAGGAGGTGGAGTGTAAGATTTATTGTGCTGCTGACGAAGCGTTGCGGGATCCTTCTCATCCTCTGTGAGATTTCTACGAAAGGGTGCGGTAGAGTCGCGAACTGGCTCCCATTCCGGAGGAGAGTTGGGTGTAGAATCGAAAGTGGACGTGAATCGTTTCGTTGCCGCAATCGAGTATAAACTAAATGGTTCATCTGTACGCCCAAATAGCTGTGACGCCGCAAACGGTGACTGAGGATGATGGGCCAAACCAAGAGTAAAAGTATCTGAGCCGAGCTGGTGGGCGGGGAACGGCGATGCGATTGAGGAGACGACAGAACGGTGGTCATCATCATCATCCTCGTCGACCTTTGCAAGTTTCTCGAGGCAAAGGTTGCATACGCGTATCATACCATCGTGACCGAAGCGGGAGCCTTTGATGATGTTGGAAGCACAACGCGAACAAAAAATTTGACCTAAAATGGCTCAGAAGAAGGAAAACACGCGAGATTTTGTAGCACTCGCCACATATGCGACAATGGTGCTTTCTTCGCCAGGTTGTGAAGACACTCTTACAATCGTAGCATTCCTTTGCATTCTCGTCGTCCATCCAGTAGTCGCGAGACAGGCCTACGGAATGTGATTGGCGAGAATCAGGGAGCGATGTTGATCTTCAACATACCTTCTCCACGTATTCTGCGAATCACCTTTGAGACAGAAGCAGACCTGTTGAGAGAAGTAGAAGTGCGTATACTGCGAGCATCATCTTGTATCGGGAAACCGGGTATGGACGTCCCGACCGCCCCGCCATCCGGAGCTTCGTAAAAGGGGGAAACATGAGCGCCGCGAGAGGGAGAGCGGTCAGTATCGTGGCCGAAAGATGGGGCCTCCAAGACGACGGGTGTGAGAGAAACGAGAGGGGGCGCGGGGACGGAGGAAACGAGCTTGAGAGAAACTGGACGCTGCTCCGAGGTGGACTTGGAGGAGAAAGAGGAAAGAGTATTGTGCAAGGCAATTGCGGAGGGTCGTCGCTGGTCGTTGATCTGGGCTGGCTGCTGGCCTGCAGCAGGCGTAGCGGGCGATGCAGCAGCGAGTGGTGTTGCAAAGCTGCTCTTCATTCTTGAGAAAAGAGAGGTTACGAGGGCATACGAGGACTGTTCGTTCTCGTCCTCCTCCGAGAACGGGTTGAACGACGTCAAAACATCTTCGCCCAACCTGGTGCCCTGTACGACGCTGTGAGTGCTCTGCACAGGCGAGCGAAGCAGCGGCGACTCCATTGTGGAGTGATGGTACAAGTCAAAGCCTGCCATTATAGGTAACCCCCTGTTCTACTACTACAGCTTGCGTATCCTACTGTTAGACAATCCCTGTGCCTGATGCTTCATTTCCGAATTGAACTCCTCTTTCAGTGTTTTCTTGTCCGCACGCCGTGCTTGCCGTTCCGCCTTCACGGCTTGTTTACGCGCCTTTTTGTCTTCTTTCGACTCATCTCGAGCGCGACTGATGGTCTGCTTGACAGCTTGTACTAGACAGCGGAAATCAGCATCGCTCTATGCAGTTCATCATCAAGCATACCTCGCTTCATTTGTCCGGCCCCCTCCAGTGCACCTAGCGTCACACTAGGTAGTCCCGTCCGTAAATCAAGCTTGATTTTCGGCTCAGGCCTCGACGACCGCGTCCGTATTATACGGGGATGATTTTCCAGATTCGAGTATGTCGCTTGGACTCGTCAGTATGTCGTGCCCTGCCCTACCAGTCAGTCCACTCACTCAGAATGGTTTCACAATCCCATCGATCTTCATTTTCGGCTCTAAAAAATTCTTCGTCGTCCAACTCTTTTTCATCCTCTTCCTCCAGGGCAATCACCTTTACCCTTTCATCCTGTCCCAACGCACGTCTGAGCGTCTCCAGTTTGGCTGCACCAGACTCCCCAGCAAGAACAGGCTTTAGTTTCCGCCCAACTAGCTCGTACTTGTCGATAAATTCGTCTACTATCCCGCCATAGTCTTCGCGGGATGTTATTAGATCTGGGGCGGAAGAAGCGGATAACGAAGAGCTGGTTGATGCCGTTTCCAGCTCATCGTTATCCAGGGCATCTTCATCCGAGCCATACTCCTTCGCCATGAGCTACAGGAGATGGGATTCATTCGAAAGAGATTGATAAGAAACGCGAGAATGTACGGACTTGGTCAAAACGTTCGTCAAGCGTAAGCAGCGTGTCAGTGCGGTACATCGAGGAGCTGCTCATGCTGTAACCTGATGCATCTGAGGTACCTTTCCGCCTGCGTTTACCACCGATCACTGGGAGCTTGGGCAGATTTCCAACTGTATCGCCGTCCTCAGAGTGAACGTCAGAGTCAGAGTCAGGGGGTGGTGGCACATTCATTTGGCTCTTTTTGAATTTTGCAAATCTCGCCTCCCAGCTCTCATGCTCGCTTCCTTCCTGTCCTTCGCTGCTTCCTGGCTCGGGCGGTCCATACTCATAAAATTCATAGTCAACTTGTTCTTCCTCTGGCCGTTCACCGTCTCGGACAAGTTGTCCAAAGAAATCATCGTCTACTTCATCGTCTACAAAACCATCGTCATCCAGGGCATCCAGAGCCTGCCTGAGGTGCGGATCCATATCTGGCTGAAACCCAGCGATCGAGGATGGCACTGCTTCTTGTGTTTCAAAGTTTCTGGGTATCTCTGTCTTTGAGGGCAATACTTCGGCGGGTAGGTCCTGTAGCCAGGAGGGATCGTCTCTCTTCTTTGATTTGGATTTGTTGCGAGACTGTGGTGCCTCGATGAGGATGCTTTCTACGCCTTCTTCCTCTGTCCCGACTGTGCGGAGATGCTGCAAGTAGTCGTACTCTGTGTCATCGAAGTAGATGCCGTAGTGGGCTGCCTCTCCGACGTTGGCGTGGATGTCATGTTCGATGACCTCTGGATCGAGGACAGCCTCTAGATCAGCGCGGGATTCTCCCTGTGCGATCTCGCGTTGGGAGACAAAGAACGGCGAGAAAGAAAGCGCACCTTTTTGTCGTTTCCCCTCAGAAATGGCTTCAGGACGTGCTGCGATGCCTCTTCATCGTGTATGAGAGGGTCCCTTTGCGATCTGTGGACGAGCTGAAAATGTTTTGCGCCTGGCTGTCTGAATACTGATTTCTTTGGCATTGATAATACTATCAGGCCAAGCTGTATGAGCTTGTATTACATAATGGTTTGTCGGTTGCTTTGCTCTGCTCGCTGTCGGCGTCCAGCTTTGAACACGTCTTGTTCCGCTCATCGTCCTACACGTCGTCCGCAAGTATTCTCCACAGCGCACGAGAAACTCGACCCGTTTCCGTCGCTCTCTTCACTTACCGCTCAATGCAACGCGAACACGTCCGCCGTGGCTTTTCAATATACGTCTCCTTTTTTTCTCTTCTCCTCCTCAGACTGACATTTCTGCGCGTCTTTACTAGCCACCAAAAGGTCGTCCTCGAAATCGACTTTTCCGGTGCTCTTTGGGTGCGTTGTCCACCCACACACCCCTCAACCAGCATCGCTCACCGCAGCAACGTCCCCTCACCTCTAGGGATACACTGACATTACCATCATTCCGAACAATGCAAACCTGCGGACTATTCATCTCCATTCTAGACAGTGCAGTACGTCTCTCCATCTCCTCTCCTTGTTCCTTTTGTTTGACCACTCGGGTTTTCAAGCGATCCATTCGGTCACGATTGCGTCCCATCAAGCTGAATTCGTTCATCATGATCCGCTCGCACACATCAACATCACCACTCCCCAGGATTGTCATACATACCCAGAACTCAAGAGAAAGCTTTACTCCGCCCTCGCAGAGGGTAACGAAGGGGAGTTATCAATCGCCATCCCCAAAGAGGTCTCCCTAAGACAATCTGGTCACCCAATGACAAATGGAGTGGTCAGTGAAGGTGAATACCCTTCTTACTTTCTCTTTTTACTCCATTCAAGACAACACAACAATAGTTGCAACCCCAGAACCTCAAACACCCGGCCCCTCACAAACACCAGCTCCAGGTCCCGAGTTCATGCCTATCGTCGTCCATATCGAGTATAGCCTCCGAAATCCTGTAGATGGTATACAGTTTATTCTCCCTACAGACGCGTATCCATATGTAAGTGTATCCAACCGGTCCATGCATTCTATCGAAATCCTAATTCTCGCAGCGTGTCCCTCATGCGTACACCGTTCCATCCTCTCCCGACGCTGCCAGATGTTGGGTCCCTTGTGTGGATGACTTTTGGGAAAAGTGCACTTGGGAATTTCAGTTCGTTGTTCCGAGGTACCTGGAAGAACCCGACATGACACAGCGGGATGAAGATGGCGAGTTCAACCAGCGTCAAGAGGCCATCCCTACTGTCGTTGTCTGCAGCGGGGACCTCGTGGAACAGGCATGTCCCGTCCCGTATCATCCCGCATTGATCCCTGACAATGTCACCATAGGTTGCTCATCCTAACAATTCTAACAAGACCATCTTCCTCTTTTCACAAACGGTGTTGACGTCTGTACAACATGTCGCGTTCGCTGCCGGGCCCTTCCATATCTATCCAATTGCCGCAGACTCGTCGGAAGAGGTGTCAAGTGTTACACAACCACTCATGCACGCCTTTTGTTTACCCGGTCAAGAATCTATGCTCCACGCCTCGACGTCTTTCCTGCGTTCCGCGATGAACTTTTACAGCACGGACTTTGGCTCGTATCCGTTTGGTTCATTCAAGGTAGTTGCCGTCGATGAGATGCCGGTTCAGCGATTCGATAGTGCAACCCTATCCTTGGTTACAGTCGACCTTCTTCATGCTGAAGATGCCGTCGAGCAGGTAATAGAGACGAGGCAGGCACTCAGTCACAGTCTTGCATGCCAATGGATGGGCATCAATATTCAACCCAAGGCGTGGTCCGATACGTGGCTCGTCAATGGGCTCGCTCTCTACATCACTGGTCTTTTCATCCGCAAATTACTTGGTAATAACGAGTACCGCTACCGGTTGAAGCGGGACATGCAGCGTGTCGTTGAGTGGGATAATGGGTCCATGTCACCGATCTGTCAACCCCAACATCTCGATCCCCCAGATGCCGCCATGCTCCCATTCATCAACCTGAAGGCACCCCTTGTGTTTCACATTCTCGACCGGCGACTTGGCAAGTCCGGCACATCGCTTGGCCTCTCTCGTGTTCTCCCCAAGATATTTCTATCTGCTATCAGTGGCGAGTTGCCAAATAACTGCCTCTCAACACATTCCTTTCTCCGTACCTGTAGGAAGGTAAGCGGTATCGATCTGCGCGCGTTTGCCGAGCAGTGGATATACGGAAGTGGATGTCCTGCATTCGGGTTCTCTGCATCATTCAACAGGAAAAAAATGGCCGTGGAGATTACCATGCGACAGGAGGCACCTGCTTACAGAGCTCTGGAACATAATGAAGTGTCGAAATTGCTTTTCAAGCCTGTCGCATTCTTCGAGGTATGCTTTTTCTCCGGTATATGAACACAGATACCGGAATCTTACTCTCGTTGACAGGGCCAAATGACTGTTCGCATACATGAAGCCGATGGGACGCCCTATGAACATGTACTTGACATCAGGTCTCCGTTCAAGCGCTACGAGGTACCCTTCAACACGAAATACAAGCGCATCCGCCGAAACACTAAGCGGTATCTTGCGCGGCAAGCAGCTGCCCAAGCAGCTGCGGAAGGTGACGCAGAAGCTGCTGAGGCGATAGGTCTCATTGACATGGGATTTGGGTTGGAGATCTGGGAGAAGGAGAAGGAACGAGAGATCTGGAAAGTCGCCGACTGGACGGAAGAGGATGAACAGGTTATGTCCGGCGCCACATACGAATGGATCAGAATGGACGCCGACTTTGAATGGATTGCTGCCATTGCATTCGAGCAACCAGATTTTATGTGGGTCTCTCAGCTGCAGCGCGATAGAGATGTCGTTGCTCAGTTTGAGGCGAGTTCAATTTATGTACTTGCGCGCCGTGACCATTGACTCGACTACAGGCTATTCATGCCCTTGCTAGACAACCAACTGCTATCGTTTCTAGCACATTTACAAAGACGGTACTCGTCTCCAACTACTATTATCGGATAAGGTGCGAAGCTGCGACCGCCCTCGTCAATGTAAGTCTAGAAGATCTTTACTTTCGATCACAAATGACATCATGCGTAGTGTGCCATTCGACGACTTGAATTTTTAGGTCTCTTTCATCTCTTCAAGCTCTTCTTGCGATACTGCTATGAACCTGAAGAGACGAATCAAGACTTGTTCACACACAACTATGTTCCAAAACCCAACGACTTTTCTGACCTCTCGGAGTATTTTGTTCGCAAGGTACATTGTCACGTGTTTGTCTATTCCAGACAGGGCTACAAGTAAAATTTTACAGGCTCTCGTCCATGCCATTTCTCAAGTCCGTTTTGAGAACGGCAAGACTCCGGCGGTAGTCCGACAGTTCCTCGTGGATCAACTACGGTATAATGACAACACGGCAAACCCAGTGGGTACCACTAAATTCAAGATGAAGTATAACCTTACGGGCATCGCAGTATTCTGATGCCTTCTATATTTGCACACTGATTTCTACAGCAGCCTGCGCTACGGTGTCAGTTGCTCCACCTGAACGTGGTGAACTCCTGAAGGAAGAAGTACGGTCCGAACATAGTGCCGAAGACGCCGATCTGCTGAAGCAAGCAGTTGATGAGATCAGCAGGTATCGGAGCATGGACAGATTAATTTCTTCACCACACAATGTCGTCACCATCGCAGCACTAGAGGTCGGTGTTCCCTCTTTGTGTGACGTGCTGCTTATTCATGCATTGAATTCAGTTTTACCTCCTCATGACGGCTGCCAATCTGATTCCGAATGACCTGAGGGTCTTCTTTCCGCTCACTCGGTATGTGAATCCCAATGGTTTCATCCAACTTTGTTGATCGAGATTAGCGAGGGAAATTACACTCAAGTCAGGATTGCTGCCTTCGATGGACTGTTCATGTCCAAATGGTATACACCTGCTATTATGCGGTATGTTCTCGCAGTGATGGCAAATGATCCTTCGCGGGTCGTCCGGCGCCACGTAGCTCGCTGTGCATGTCAAAGCTTGGCCCTTCTGGTCTCTATGGGCGAGATGAAGAATGCATTGAAAGATTCAGAGTCCCTTCTGATTGAAGAGGATGGATCTATACCCCCCCAAGCGAAAGAGGTCAAGAAGAGTGACGTGGACCTCATGATCAAAGTCCTCCGCAAAGACCGCGAGATCGGGAAGAATGAAGTATTGCGCGAATTCATGATGCCGATCGTACTGTGCGTGATTCGTGACTCTTGCGCCATTGACGTACTTGACCAAATCATTGACGTTAGTGCCCCTGACGTTGACCACGAAGTTCGGTGGGGCGTCATCAAGCTTGCGGACATCGTTCTCAGAGGGATCGAAGAAACGCCACCTAAAGTGACCATCCACCTTCCGCCGACGCCTGTGTCAGAGCAAGTCCCTCAACTTCCTCCAGTCAGAGTACTGGCCAAACCACAGCGATTTGTCAAGACTGGTGGTCCGCCTCAGCGTCCTCATGCGGTTCCAGCAACTCCTGCTCCTCCGAAGCTCAAGATCATGGCAAGCGCAGCTCGTCCCTCCATGCCATCCGCTACCACTCCTACCGCTGCCTCACGTGCTGGAGCCATGGCGCCACCTCCTGTGCCAACGAAAGCCAAGCCAAAGCCAAAGCCGAAACCCACTGGTGTCACTAAAGCTCCTCATATCCCTAAGGCGCAGGCAGCCGGAATGAGTGTGAACGACTTGCGTGCTTGTCGCAACGCACTCAAGAAACTAAAGGTGCACAAGAATGCCACGCTTTTTATGCAGCCCGTTGATCCTGTGCGGGACCATGCACCAAAGTTTGTTTTCCTGTTTTCGTTGTTGATCGTATTATAATGAGCTCCTGCCAGCTACTATGAGATGATCAAAAATCCGATGGACCTAAGCACGATGGGCGCCAAGCTGGAGGAAGGCCATTACAAGGATCGTTTTGCGTTCGAGACCGACTTCCGCCTCATGATCGCGAACGCGAAGCAGTACAACGTTACTGGCAGCTATGCGCATACCGAGGCTATTTTCCTTGAAACCTTCTTTGAGAAATGTGAGTGGTCAATGCTTGGTTGGTGTATGTCGCTGAGCAATGCGGGGGGTATCAGTGTGGAGTCGCATCAACAAGACGCTTGAAGCTGCTAACAAGGCTGCGGGACCTGATCATAAAGAGCTGCCGGCTATAGTGGTCAAGCCATTGCATCCAAAGCCTCCACAACGTTCGCAAGCCTCAACGCCAGCATCTGAACAACTTGCTCCCCGGCCGACGATCAAACTTAAAGTCGGCGGCACCCAAGTAAAACCTACTGAGAAATGTCATGAGAAGCCTGTTGAGAAAGCAGCAGACGTTTCTAAAGCTCAATACAAGGCTCACAAACCAAAGATTCCGGACGAGGCTCCACCACCGTACGTCGACGATGGATCTCACGACCTGCTTCAAGAAGTTATCGCAATTGAGCGGGAAAAAGATGAAGAGAAGCGTCAACGTAAGATGGCAGAGATGAACCGGGAGTCACCTTCAAATAAAGCATCGGGAAGTGGCCCTCCTGGAAAGCGCCGAAAACAAAACGTTGAAGGCGATGAGGATGATGTTTTGGCGTTTACTACGCCTTTAGCGAGGAAGGAGAAGCCAGGTGCACCTACCGGTGGCAGGGGTACACCGGTCCCTGAGCGAGCTGCACCCGCACCCAAGACTATTCCCGCACCACCTCCCAAGCCCAAGAAGAAGGCCGAGCCTACACCAACCCCTGCCCCCGCTCCGGAAGTACCTTCTGTCTCCATCAAAGGAAAAGAGCGAGAGGTTAATAATGCTCAGCCTACGCCTTCCAAATCTCGGGCGACGCCTTCGGTCACTCCACTAAATGAGAAGAAATGTCGAGATATGCTGAGGGTTATCTCTAAACTTCCCGAGTATCTCATCTTTGGCGCACCAGTAGATCCAGTGAATGATGGCTGTCCCACGTGAGTTTTATCCACACAAGTCGGGTGACGCTGAATGGTATTCACTCGTGTCTAGTTACTATGAAGAGATTACCCACCCGATGGACTTTGGTACTATGGGTCAGAAACTAACGGAAGGGAAATATGCCACGATGGAGGATTTCGCAAAGGACGCCGACCTTGTCTTTAGCAACTGTCGCAAGTTCAATCCTCCTACGACTTACCCTGTAGATTGTGCCGATGCGGTGGAAAGAGTGTTCAAGAAGGAATGGGCCAAGGCTCTCGAGAAGAAGCTGTCGTGGGCGGAGAAACGAAGTCTGCAAGGGTTGATGACGACGTTGGTCAAGGAAGACATGTAAGCACTGGGAGCTTGACCACGATTTTGGCTGACTGTTTGTTGCCTAGTTCTTTCGTCTTCCGGGAGCCTGTCGACCCTGTCATCTTGGGCATCCCAACATACTTTCAGGTGATTCCCAAGAAGGACGCCAGGGACCTTCGGACGATTCGCACGAGGCTGGACAACGACAAGTATGATTCAATAGAGGCGTTTGAGGCTGACATGGACCTCATGATCCGGAATGCAATCACGTTCAACGGTGCTGACTCGGATGTCGGCAAGATCTCGTTTGTGGTGCAAGACAGGATCAAGGACATGTTGAACAATATCAAGAGCGGTGGGGGGACAAAGAAGCGCAAGGAGGGGGATAACAAGGTTGTGTCGCAGCCCAGCAAGAAGGTCAAACTTGGCTGAGATGACTACGTTAATGACGATGCGATAATCCACTTGTAATTGTTACCGCTTTGCTGTGTTATTTGCTCTACGTATTCAATAACTCATTTTTGTCCTCGACCGGCGTCATGGACACACGAACGAGGCAGGACAGCAAGGATGTTGATCCCATATGGATGAGCAGTCGAACGGCGCGTCAGATATACGCACTCGGTGAAGTCGAGCGGGTGCGCTGATCCGTCCGTCCGTCTCTCTCGCTCACGCCTTCTCCAGGACATCGGGCGGCTGCTCTCACTGGCCGCGTCGTCCGTCTCGCTGCTCACGCTGCCGCAGACAGACGGGGCCGGGGACAACCTCCCCCCAGGCGACGAGCGCTCCGAGCAGTTCGTGCTCGAGGTGAACGAATACTTTGAGCGGCTCGACGTGCGCCCCTCCCCTCCGTCTTTGACACGACCGTCACCGTCTGGCTAGTCTATACAGGTCGCGGTCCGCTCGTCGCTCGCACACATCCGACAGTCACGCATCGCCCCCTCTGCGATCAATGCGCCGCCCCAAGGGTTCGTGCCCCCCTCGCTGGGCGTGACCATCCCCACGGATGGCACGAAGACGGGGCTCAGTCTTGGCCTGCAAGAAGAGCGAATAGGTCGCGATGCGTGGGTGGGCATTCTCAACGCCCTGACGCGCCTCAAGGCCGCGCGGGAAGCGGACACACAGATTCACAACGTGCACACACGGGAATAAAAAGGCAACGGCGAGAACATGGTACGATTGTATTCTAGGGGGAAAAAAAAGTTCTTGTGCGTTCATCCGATAGTGCGGCCTCAGGGTGCGTTGGACAAGGCCCTGGAATGAATTAATTACTTGTTCGGACGTGTCACAATCGGATGCTTACTCGGACGCTTCTGTGAGGTCCTTTTCGGCGTCCAGGAGTCCCTTGTCTTCTGAGAACTCGGGTCTCGACTTGACAGACTCCTGTGTAGTTTTCGATCATGAATTGGAACGACGTCACTGAAACACGAAATAGGACCCACGACGAGCGTCCTGAGATCCTGAACCGCCTTTTCTAGACGATCAGCGGTATCCTTGATCATTCTCTGTGATTCTTCCAGTAGCCTTTTCTATCGCATCCAAGTGGAAACAGCCACCCGAATGGAGACGAGTCATCGAATTAGCGCACCCTCATTTCCGCGCTGTGCTTGACACGCAGCACGCACGCACGCACGCGTAGATACGTACAGCAATTTTGATGGCCCACTCTTCGCCGTTCTCCGCGATGACTTGGTCCACTTTGCGTCGTTGCTCTTCCGCTTCATTCTTGTACAACTTGTGTTCCTTGAGCAGTCTGTTTTATGGGATGACGTGTCAGAGTTGTGGAACTAGCGGAAATATCTTGGCAATGCACCGTTTGGTGGCACCAACCTTGATCTTCAGCTGACGCTGGATGGCCAGCTTGTCTGAACCTGGTGCGGACATTGCGTTCAGTGGCGTTGACGTTGTGGTGTGGAGGAAGAAGTTTGATGGCGGGTATCTAGATCATTGGCTTTGAACCTTGTTCAAAGATAAGCTCAGTCATGGAATGGAAAGCGATGGTCGTTTCATAGATTATAGGTGATAACAACAGCAGTGCTACTACAGAGTAGACACAGCCCAGTGCACGTCGAAGTACAAGACAAGTACACAATACCTACAAGTTAAGTGGAACAAAACGACTAACGCACGTGCAGTCAAAGAGAAGGGCGGATAACGATGCAACCAGACAGCGAGGGGAGAGCAAGTAGCATGTGCGAGACGGGGGAAAGCAAGGAACATCGAGTTGGAGTGACGCATGAGATTCGGTCCAGGTGACGATACTTCCAATGCCCGCAAGCGAGTAGGAAAAACCCAGTACCAACATCAACGACTAGCTCGAGGCGCTCAAACACATCCATCGTACCTCGACTGGCGAGATGCGAGGGGAGAGCGCAACACGAACGACACCTTGATGTGAACCGAGTATCACGTCCTGAACGATCTTTCATCAACAGCCTGCTCCGCGAATGCCAACCGAGAATGCATCAATACCCAAAAGGCGATCCCATACAATGAGAACGGGTACGATGCAAGACATGTTGACGTCTCGCCATTGCTCACTGTGGGTCTGGACGGAAGGAGGGAGAGGAGTCGTAAAGCAAGCGGTGATCAGTCGCATACTTTGGACATGAATGCGTATAAAAAAGGGCGTAATAAACAATGCGTGCAATGCGGCCCGCTTCAAGTACGTTCCGAGGGTTAACTAAACCGGCAATGCGATGCAAAAGACGTGGGAAGGGGGAGATATTGCCAGTGTATCGGCTCGCACGAGGCACGTAACCTCAACTAAGAGGTCGTTCGCCTACAAGTGCGCGTGGACAGAATTGGAATGGGACATGAAGTCGAGAGGACGGAAAGGTAATGCAAGATGGGCGCGCGAGCAACTCGAGACAGCACGCCGCTCGTAGGAGCGGCGTGACCAAGAGGCTCGAATGGCTGCGGTCTTGCGTCGGTGTCTTGTCGGAGCTTCCGTCAACCAACACCAGGGGGTCCAACCTTTAAAAATCTCCGGCTCTGAAGATATCCAGGCAACGGCTAACCGCAGGCTAACCATCGAACAAGAATTACAGAGCGTTATGGCGCGGCCGAATTGTCTGCAAAGGTTGCCGGAAAAAGCGAGAAGAGGATGGGGGAGCCGACCTGAGGGACGCGCAAGGGTGAGGATGGGGTGTCGTAAACAATGCAAAATAAAAAAATGTATGATGCGAAGTGTCCATTGTTAGTGATGCGACCTGCGACCAGGCAGGTATTCCAGTCATGCGAGTCATCTCTGCAATAATAGTCCATGAAAGATAATGTAACCGACAACGCGGGGGCATTTTTGAAGTTCGTAACGACGTGAGGTCAACAATCAAAATGTTGATTGTGATTGTGATACTGCGGCGACTGCAGCGGCAGCGGCAGCATGTCTCTGCTCGGCAGTGCCAAGCATCAACGCCTCGTTAACGCTGATGTGAAGTGAGCTAGAGGAGTTAGATATGAAGCGGGATACGCACGTGCGGAGTCGCTGAACCTCATTTTCAGCCTGTTGGAGCCTCGTCTGGAGTTGTTGTGCGGTCATCTCGAGGTACTTGACGTGGGTAGTGGCGCGATCGAGGAGGGAAACCTTGCTCGACTTCTGGTTTGAGACGGGAAGAGCATCCTTGAGCCTGCGGTAGCCATCGCGAAGCTCGTCGCGACGCCTCTGCTCGGACTCGATGCGTTGACGACGGATCGTCTCGCGGCGAACATCGGTAGTGTTTCCAGTTGCAATGGCAGGCTGGAAGTCGTCGTCGTCGTCATCCGAATCTTCGTTGCGCGACTTGCGTCGTGGCGTCTTGGCCGCCGAGCGTGTCGCGGGAGCAGCGATGGGGTTGAAGCGATGAGAACGGGGGACGGAGGCGTAGGGGACACTGTGAACCGACGAAGGGGAATGCGTGCCACTGCCGCGGCTGCGCCTGCCAGAAGTGAGACCATCAGAAGAGAGCTCGCCACCACTGAGGTTGTAGACGGCAGGGGGGGAGATGCCGTTCTCGGGTGGGGTGTAGGGACGACCAGGGGAAGCGGTGGTGTAGTTGGCAGAGGGAGTGTACGAGTACTCGCCGATGGTGTTGGTCAAGTTGAGGGTGTTGAAGTCAAGACGGGGAGACGAGGAAGAAGGACCTGGCACTGAAGGAGGGGTGAGGGACAGGTAAGTGTGGAATCAAAGAGACATACAAGCCATGGTAGAGACGCCATAGGGGGATTGTGGGTACTGAAGATAAGGTTCGAGGTTTGAGAGGGAGTCGTAAGTGAAGGGGGCATCCATGAAGGTGGGGCTGCGGGGGTGTTCGAGGATAGTGGGGTCCATGGCGTCGTAGAGATGCAAGATGAAATGCGTGAATAAAGAACTGGAAAACGGAGGACCTGATTATATGGTTGGTGCGGTGAGCGCTCGGGTGAGCTGGGATGACTTACGTGAAAACAACAAAGAGCCTGTGTTGTTGTTCCAACCGCACAATAGAGCACAAAGCGAAGAAGAAGAAGAAAAGAAAAGAAAAGAAAAGGGAAACGTCGGGTAGGGAGGAGGAGAAGGTCAAGGAGAGGATGGGGAAGCAGCGCATCTGATCCCGTCCTAAATATCGCTCCAACCCAAAACACGGAGACCCGATATGGGCATGGAGTCACACAGTTCCCCAAATGGCAGTTCGGCCTCGTGTGCCGGTATTTGTAGTCCCTGCAATGGAATATTCCCAAGAAGGAAATGTAAGATAGGCAATCTTGGACCGAAATAATGGAACGAGAGACCCCCCGTGCCCTGTGAGTTTCCAATTTATCTCCGCACTGCATTTTTTCTCCCGCGGCTCCGGATTTGCTCAGAACAAGATCCGATGTGGCCGAGGATTGCCGCCCGTCTGCCATTTTGACCCCTCCATTCCATGTCACAATGACAACGTTTTATTCATTTCTCACACTGCCTTTACACCCTAGAATTGCATCTTATCGCTCCAGGCCTTTGTGAGGTCATATGCAGATCGGAAAATGTCACATTTCACGACCACAAACATTCCCCATCAGACCAGATCGGCCGGTTACTCCATCAGATGCGGCAGTGACGTGACCCTAGCACGTAATTAGACTTTAAGCAAGCACCCACACCTCCAGGCCTTGAGACTCAGCACTCGATACCCCTTGATTCCCCGCGGCTTCCCATCTACTAGCTCGAGGGACTCCGCTGATCGGGAGTAGGCCGACCGTCTCGAACCTCACGTCACAGATGGTCAAACTTAGCTTCAGTCAATAAGCGACATGATCATTCAAGCGCAGGACCGCTTGGCAGCGCAGCAAGGCGCATCAGCATCGTGGCCTGCTCGGTTAGGAATAGTCCCTGCGCACCCCAACATGGTCATAGCGAAATCCCCTGAGCTTGGACGAGAATACTCTCCGTCGAACGATCAGGTCACGCGAGTCTGGCTAGGGTGAAGAGTGAGTGGAAGACAGAATGTTCGATATGGTGAGACTGGATGCGAGCCATTGGATTCGCTTCCATTTCAGAAGCAACTGAAATGAACGAGATGACATGTCCCTTGATCGCTTGCCAACAGGATGCGCTGTTTATACGGTTTCGTTCTGAATAGGCGGGTAGTCACTCCAGCGTGGAAGCGTGATCTGTCATCGGTGACTAGTGAGTGGTGAGTAGATCGTCCTCTTTTGATAACCCTTTGGCCACTCTCCGCCTCATGTCCTTTTCTTTTGATAATCCTCCTACAAAGAATGGAATGTCTTGCACTTGTCATCTTCATCTCCGCCCCATTCCATTCTTCTTTCGGCAGGTAACCTGTCCAGTCCGATTCTATCCTCCTTCTACCGTAAAATGGCTCACTCCTCCTTAATCGGCACCGATCTTGGTGATCCGGGATGCTCAAACACCTCCCCTGCCAGAGCACAAGGGGGCCTACGAGTACATTGTGCGCCACTGGCTTAACCTCGTGTGGGCACATACGGGCCACTCAGCTTTCCGATGCCGGTACGTACGCATCCAGTCAAGCCCTCCGCCCAGCTCGCATCACCATGCTCCGGCTCTTTTTCCAGTTCGGTCGACTTGCTGTACATACATTCAATCAGGGTCGATTCCCCTTGTCACTCGAGCGCAGCTGCGTGGAAACACCGACCCTATGATACAAACCCCAGCGACATTTCATTTCGAGCCTGACGCCGAGGAACACATCATGCTAATTATACTTGCGACGGGCCTTTTTCAACCGTTGCTAGTCCTGCTGCATCGGGCCAGGGACCACTGGGACCTGGTGGCAGGTAGCCGATGGCGTTTGACTTGCCTCTCGCCGCCGGCTATCATCCTTTTGCGCCGCAGCATCGTGGCCTCCCTCCTGAGTGGCCCAATCCCGCTCAGGGTTCGCATTTCGCATTTCGTTGATGCTGCCCAGCCCCTACGACGTCAGAGATTGCTGAGCACTGAGCTCGATTGAAATCAAGGGTCCCCCCCTCCCTCATCCTTACCCTAGCGCCAGACGGCCAGCGGGCACCCGCCCCCATCACCCCATCATTTGAAATCTAGCCAGCGATCGCCACCCAGAGATTTGCAAAAGAAGGCAGAAAAAGGAATATGCATGCGCGGTGACTATGAAAACAAGAGTAAATCGGATGTATCGAAACAATATCACTGTGCTAGATCAGTCCTTCGAGAGCGGTCCATCACCATCCCCTGCTTCGGCAATCCATTTTTATCTCCAGCCCACTGCTAGAGCGGGCACCCGCTGACAACAATAGTTCCCCCCAGAAGAACCAAGGGCATCCAAAAACAACTCGGTCGGAGCAGCTGGCCACTGCATGTTGCTTGAGCGGGTGAGTAGTCATCAAACGAGGATGCTCCCCTCGTTTGTTCCGTCGCATGGGTTCATACACTATTCGTCAAGAATTGGTCGTTCAGTCGTTAGGTCGTTCCTGCGGTCGTAGAAGCTGGACAAGCATCCAATCATGGACGTTGCAGAGTATCACGTGAGGTATGTCAAAAGTGCTGAATGGTATCGATGAATGCCGTCGAGAAGCAATGTGTTGAGAAAAAATGAAGAGAAACGAGCAAAAGGGGGAAAGGGAGATTTGGCGAGTGTGAACCGATCCACTGGGGAGGTCGGGGAAAGCGGGGCAAAATCGATAGGGCCATCGATCAACAAGATAGCACGACTGATAATCATCGCACGTTCTCGGATCGACACGATAAGACTTGGGCAGCTGGCTAGCAACATCGAGTGGTGGGGAGGATGGATATGGAAGTGTTTTGACTTGAATTCGAGCACCGCAAGCTCGACAAGTCTCGCCGAGTACAAATTTGTCGCCTTCTCCCTTTGTTTCGCCCAGAGCAGGAATACAAAAATACAGAAAGTGCAATGGAGCAAGAGTGTGAAAAGCAAAGGAAATGAGAATGAGAAAAGGGGGCAGCGTCCGTCATAGCAGCGCATTTGATTTGGATGGATTCAGTACCCTTCCGATGTGGCTGGACTACGAGAGTCCTCTCGCGGAGGCTCTTGTCCTTGCACATGCGCGAGAGAGTGGCTCGGCATTCCTGGATCTGGCGGAGGAGACAATTGCCTGCCGTCAACGCCATGCATGTTACTGCCGGGCGAGGGAGAGCTGGAAACACCGAGCGAAATCTTTTCGTTCACAGCGCGTAACCGTTGCACTTCCTGTTCCAGCACAAGGAGACGAGCCTGCATTTCTTGTGTGGACTTTTCAAGGAAGATGATATGATTTGTTGCTAGATATGGAGGGGTGAGGCCAAGACGTGAAGACGGGTGTCAGACCTACCTCGCTCGAGTAGCGACACCTTGCTGCTCTTTTGGTTGGAGACGGGGAGGACGTCTTTCAATTTCGCATAGCCGTCACGTAATTCGTCTCTGCGCCTCTGCTCAGCCTCAATTCTTTGCCGCCGTGTCGCTTCTTTGCGGGAGTGGGCGAGGTTTTCAACAAAGGTGGCACCCATGTCCTCGTCGTCAGAGTCGTTCAAGGAGCGACCACGACCGCGTCTGCCGGAGGAGCTTGTTGTTGGGGAAGGGGTCGGGTTGTAGCGTAGGGAATTGCGATGTACTAAGCTTGTACCTCTGGAGGATGAAGGGGAGCCTGTCCCGCTGCTATTTCTCGAATGGTGGTAGATGCCGTCCGCTGATGTGTCTGATCCTGAAATGGGGGGAGACAAGGGATCATACATGTGAGGGGAGGGCGGAGGGGGGGAGCCTGCAGGCAGGGCCATTGACACATGTTGTGGCGATGAGGTATACACGGGTGGCGGATATTGATGGGTGGACATGAGGCTGAGATTATGGAACTGCAGGCTTTGATGGAGGTCTGGGGCGGAGAGATGACCTACATACAAAGTACACGAGCCCATTATCAGATCAACATGAGGTACAGGCGAGTAAAAAACGCGAGGAAGTGCACCCACGCGGATGAGTGGCAGGATGTTGGAGCGGATAAGAGTTTTGGTGGTGCATCTGGTGGTTGTACGCGAGAGAGTAAGAGGTGTCGTGCTCGGCAGGATAATAGCCATAAGGACCTGTCTGGGCGAGATTTGGGTTATGATCATCGGGAATATGAGGCTGGTTATGCTGGTGGTCCATTGTCTGCGGTCGTGGGTGGGTCGTGGACTGAAATGAAAGTAAGAAACAGGGTCGACCAAGCAATCCAATCGTTTTGCACGACGAACCAAACTACAAGGTCATCGTCATCGTATGCCACTTCTCACGCATCTCGTGTACATACACAGGCCTTAGTAGGAGAAAACAATAAGGTAAGTAGTAGGAGGTCTTACGGATATCCTGGGTCACGTGAGTCATCCTTACAGATTTTGAGCCTTGTCCCGCTCAACGTCCAGACTTTCTATGACGCCCCAGGTATGTGTCTCCGTATTCTGTCTTCTCCAAGCTTAGGCCAGATCAGCTTACACGCAGGTGCTGAATCCATCATGCAATCACAACGCATCTCTGATGACTCCCCCCAACCGGGACCAGGGTGGGGCCCTCCTCGTGCACCCCTTCCACCCCATCGACTCGCAAAGCTCGCCAATGCGCTCGGTGTTCCGTTGCCCGTCATGACCTCGTCTCATTTAGGCAATTCGCCATCACCTGACATCCCCTGGCGCGCCATGACTCCATCCCCCGCAACTGGCTTTCAATCCAAGTACTTGTTACACGTAATTCCTCCGTTGCATCTTCCCCATGAAGCTGACACCCCCGATGCCGTCGAGCTCGCTCCCCCGCCCTCAAACGCGTCTGGATATCATACACAGTTCCGCCGCGGAACCCTCGTCACCCTCCAGTCTACCCTCCATGCACAACTCCTCATTATCGCAAGGGAATATGCTTTACCCAACACGACGGGAATCGTCCTCTACCTCGTGACCCCTCCTCCGCAGAGCAGGCAGAACAGCCCCATGCCTTTTGCTTCTCCCACTTACGATACCGGCGGAGGTGAGCCGGGCCCAAGGTTGTCGGAGGAGATATGGAAACACATCTGGGCAAGAGTGCTTCGCGCAGAACGAGATGAAGTCATTGCGTTATCTCGAAGTGGGACCCCGAATCCTTTCGGCCTTGGCTTGTCCGTGGAGCCCAGCGCTCCCCCTCATGCCTTGCGCACTTTGGTTACCCCAGCGCGGGCTGAGCAGCCACGTCCTCTCGCATACCCCATCACCCCTTCTACCTCCACTGGATCATGTGTGTCCGACACCCGGTCTCACGAAAAGTCCGCGGAAACCTCGTTGCTCTCAGAGCCGAATACCCCTGATACCTCGCAATCCTCAGATAACGGGCCTCTTGTCATCGAACTGCCCGGTTTGAACTCGCAGTCGATAATACCAATCCTCGCCAAGGTAGAGTTTGATATTGACAGACGAAAAGCTACCTGGTATGAGCCTTGGGTGCGCAGTCGACGTATGAAACGGACAGAAAGTCGTTCTAGTCATCGTTCTGATTCTCAGTCACGTACCCTCGACTCGAGTAGCTCAGCGGAGGAGAAACGAGCACCGTATGACCTCAAATTGGTACAGAGAATGCAGAAGCCCCCATTTTTGCGTTCTCAATATGATTTCGACGAAGGGGAGCAGCTTGAGAATGCAGAATACGCACCTCTCTCGGAATTCCCGGACGCCGATCTGGATGCACACACTATGGGTCGCGATCCACTTGGCGATGTATTTGGCACTGACGCCGACACTTGGGCGGAAATCCATGCTGAATCAGACGGCGTGAGGCGCAAGGTCAATAATCCAAACATGGTTGAGCTTGCATTGGACGCACTGTCACTCACCACTTTTCCCGAACAGAACCAGGAGGAAAGTGGCGACGCCAACGATATCGACGAAGTTCGAGGCATCATGCAACGAAAGTCCCGTCCTTCACTTGGTATATCAATTCCAGGTTCCCCGGAGCCAAAACGGAAGTCATCACTTTCCACAGCGCGACCCACGCCTTTGGTTCTTCCCAAACCACCAACAAATAACTTGATTGATGGAAACCCAGACTCTGCAGAGTTCCGAGACAAAGAGGGTTTGTCTCTTGAATCGGAGCAAGTATATCAACAATCACGGACCCCTGGGGAAGAGAAACGAGTGGGCACTGTGTTTGAAGATCTGGACCTTGGTTTGGGTCTGGGGTACGATGACGAAGAGGTTGGACACACTTATTCCTTACCCTTCGCCACTGGACTAACTACTTGTTATTGCAGTACGACGAGAATGACCCGAACGATCGACGGCGAAGTCAATATCTCATGAAAGCGAAACTTGATGAGATTGAGAGGGTAAATATTATCCAATCTCTGCCGGGCTATGACTTGACCAGCGTTTTCAGACCCTTGCCCAATTCTCACCTCGGCAATTGAAGACAGCAAAGCTGGAGGAAGATCTGACAATGACACATCGCCGCAACCTCTCAAGTGTATCACAGTGGCACACACTAGTTGAGTACGTACTCTCTATGACCACTTCTCTCCCCATCTAATGGATCTAACAGGCCAAGTCCCTTACGTAATGCATGGCCATCTGTCCCGTACTCCGCGGTGAACAAGACACCAAATGGTTCTCCTTTAAGGGCTGCGAATCTCCCCCCTTCAACACCAATACTGGCTTTGAATGGCGTTTCTACGGGTGCTCCCGAGGCTTTCATGCCTACATCTAGCCCTTCCTCCACTGTCCCAACAGAAAGCCAGGTACGGCGTCGGGAACTCGATCTAGCTATATACCCTGGGACATCCACTCACCAAGTGAACATTGCTACCTCCGATTCCCCGATTCCCCTCTCCCCAGATCCATTTGGCCGTCACCCATCGCTCTATGAATTCGACACCTCACCGGTGCAAAGCTACTGGGACCCTGTGGCGCAAAAAGTTTCTTATGAACCTCCTAGCTCGAGTTCATCGATGTCATCGATTGATGAATGCCCAGGGTCACTCCCCTCGACGACTCCTGCTAGCCGCTTCTCCGCTGACTCGTCGGGCATAGTTGACCAAGGTGACAGAGCAAAGACGGCTACACCACTTGTCAGCGTGAAGGGTCTGAAGAAATTGTGGCGCAGGAGTAAATCGTCGTCCATCGCCCTTCCTCAACCATTAACACCTGCACGGACTTCCTCCCAGCTCCCCAGTTCCTCACAACCGCAAGACCAATTCATGGCGCCGCCTGTTCTGAGGGGCGTGAATAGTAAACCGCATATGGGACAGCTGCAGTTTGATCACACGTCAAGCCCCTCCCTTTCAGGTTCTCGACCAAATCTGCCAGCTGTCCACCTAAATGCACTGCCCCAAGAGAAACTAACCGTTCGCAAATCTATATTGAAATCGTGGAAATCCGTCACTGGCACAGCGTCACAACAACTAATGAATGGGTCCGAACCTCGCAAGAGCTCGGAGCGACCTATCTCCAATGAGACGATCAAGGCAAGACGACCGAGTGTCCTTGAAGCCGGTATACCTAGTCCTCGACTTCCCGAGCAGTATCTTGCATCCAATCATGTTCGGACTGGAAGTAACTTCCTCGAGCAACGCAGGCCGACAGGATGGGCAAAGACGGGTCTAGGTCATCACTCGTCAGCGTCGCACGACCTATTATCGGCGATCCCCCCTGCATGGTCTCCCGCCTCCGTGCAAATACCAGGGCCTCCGTCTCCGTCCCAATCACAGGTCTCCACTACTTCCCGAGATTCACAGGCAGAAAGCAGGACTAGTCCTGAGACGTCCCAGTTCGAGTTCATCCCCCGAAAGTCCACCCGAATCTGACATACCGCTCGACCATGCTTGGTTTGATGATTAATTTCCCTACGATTCATCTTGGTGACACTTGACGCATTCCCGCTAACACTCGCAATATTGGACTTTAAATCTCCAGGCTTAATTTGCCTCACATCTCCACACATCTACCTATATCACCTAGATTCGTCTTGCTTGCTCTGCTCTTTTGTTATTCGCTTAATTTTGTATATTGCCATTCTCGTTGGCATTTGCATTCCCTGGGTGCACGCTTGACGCGTGGCCGGGCCATAACGCCACACCACACGCTTCCGACGGTGTCCCTGGCGTGTCCATCGGTAGCGACGACTCGAAATTATCCGCGGAATTCAACATAATAACATGTTCTGTCAATCTTTGTTCAACCATGCGTAGAGTCTGAAAGTATGGTCTAAGCGTCATTAGGCTGTATCAGTAGCCCTGCTAGTGAAAGACACACAACTCTGCAAGACAATAGGTGGCGACGTGGATGAACAGGGATGCTCGACACTGTAATGCCACTCAACCAAGGAATGGCTAGTTTAACGGTGCCGGTGACCAGGGATACATCGATCGTCAACAATAACAAGAGCTTATGTAATGAGCGCACATTGCGCTTGTCGATCACTGGCACTTTGCGACAAGCGGCGTATGTGCCAGAGACCTACTCAACGACTTGCAGTCTCATTCCCGCTACGGAGGAGTACCAAGACTTCAGGAACCAGTGCGGTTTGGCAGGCACGTCGGTGATGCACCCACTATACTATGTCCGCCGGTGCCGTGCATGAGACTAGGCCTCATGGACACCGCCGCGCCATGCATCGACATATTTTACGCAGCATTTACTACAGTTGGGTTAGCCACTCGAATGACTCACCAGTTCCGTGCAGGGTGGGGCCTCATGTTGGCTGACGCATGCCCAGACCGAGTGATGAAAAGCGGCGCCTTCTTAATGACCTCTTTCACTCACTTTTTCTTATTCTCCTTGGCTTCTTCCAGAATTCGTATCCATTCGTCGTCATGATTCGGTCGCTACTGCCCTTGTTGGGCATACTCGTGGCGTGGCCCTGGACGGACCGTGAGGGACACACGAACACCGCTCCCGCTTCCCTTCCCTTCCATGTACCGTCCACCAACATGTCTGAAGTTTGTCTGGAAATTGCATCGTCAGTCTCAGAAGCTTCAGAAGTCTTCTTCAAGGGTCCGAAATTCTGTAATGGTTAGTGCATCATTGACACGCTTCCTCAACAGGAACAGAGCCGTACCCGCGGGCCATTAGCCACTTTGCGAGTTCGAGCACCCAAGAGGCTGCGTGTGCATTCGAGCCTGGAACGGCGGAAGACATTGGCATTGCTGTAAGTGTCCATACCTGCCCCGAGTGTGCCCCCTTTTAATGGCGTACATGCATGCAACCAACAGCTCCAGATCTTGGGAAGGACGAGATGCCCGTTCGCCGTCAGTTTAAACGAGTACTGTTTGTTATCCACGTGATTCACTTCATTCAATGTTGCACAGGTCAAGGGGGGTGGGCACTCCTTGAGCCCAGGCTTCTCGTCCACTCCCGGCGTACAAATCGCAATGTACCGTTTCTCGGGTGTGACATACGACAGTGCTGCACAGACTGCTGCAATAGGGGCAGGCATGACTTGGGATGACGTCTATGCTGCTCTACAACCATACGGAGTGAACGTCGCGGGAGCTCGGGTCTCTGGAATTGGCGTGGCTGGCTTCACGCTCGGAGGAGGTGGGTGGGCCAGCTTGTGCGTGCTCCAGATTGTGGGCCAATCTGATGGCCGCGTAGGGTACTCTTGGCACGCGAATCTATATGGGCTGGCTATTGATACTGTGGAGGCATTCGAGCTCGTATTACCAAACGGTACGGTAACGAACGTCACTGCCTCCAAAGCGGATCTGTTCTTTGCATTGAAGGTATGATTTCCTGTACACCCGACGTTTCATTGCACATTAACTTGTCTGCAGGGTGGATTCAACAACTTCGTAAGTACACGTACATCTGGTAATGACTTCGGGCCGAATTGTCATGATTTAGGGTATCGTGACGCGGTTCACGCTTAGGACCTTTCCACAAGCGCAAGTTTGGGTAAGTGATTTCTTCCACACATCAACTGGCCCAGTCAACAGCATGTTCGGCTGTTCTACTGACAGGGCGGCACCATCACCTACAATAACCCCGATCAGTTGACAAAAGCAACTGCTCAATTTGCAGCAAGTAATACGGACCCAAATGCAAATATGATCGCTTCGTATGGATACTGTCAACTGGGGGAAATGCGCGCGGTAAGTACAGGACTCACGTGACGTCCACTCGCCGTGTGCCCCATGTGAAAGCTAAACTGACAGATTGATAGCCAGTCAATATTGCCGTTTTGTTCTATAATGCTCCAACACCGCCTGCTGGTCTGTTTGATGACTTTTTGACTAACAACAGCCACACGGAGGTCTTCACTCGGTCATTTTTATCGCTTGTTGAATCTTCGAATGCGAATGGGACCTGGGGTCTACGGTGAGGACGGCACCCCCACTTTCAAGCAGACCAGCTTACGCGAGTAGAGCATCCTTTGCCACGGTATCTGTGGCCGAATACCCCGAAGATCTTTTGCAGATGATGCTGAATGAAAGCGTGGTAAGTTTCTGGATATTTGTGCGTTATTGTGCCCTCACCTCAATCCAACTATTCAGATGCAAGGGACCTCACTTCCTCTGAATTATGGATACGCCAGTTTGAGCGCTGAGCCTTTCCTACCGGATATGTACAACCACACCACAATGTCGTCCGCGTGGCCTCCGTCGAGGGCCCTGCAGTTCTCCCCCATCAGCATTCTCTTTGGATGGACTGGTGACGGAACAACTGATGATGTGATAATCCAGGGGATGAAGGATAGTGCGGCCAGGCTCCAGGCATACGCATCACAATCGGAGCAGCTACACTTATATGGAAACTACGCCCCTCCAGATACGCCCCTCGAGGCGATATACGGGGGAAACGTAGCGGAGCTGACCAAGGTGAAAAGGGAGGTGGATCCTGAAAACGTGATGGGACTCGCTGGCGGGTTCAAGTTCTGAATGATTTGGTAAATGCCTCGGACCTATTCCCCCTTAATTTGCACTATGATATCACCTTGTTATTCGTAGTTAGCGCATGCGGACTCGCTGTTTGTTCTCTATAGTTATGTAGTTTCGGACCGATTTGTTTACCCGAATGAGAGTGAATCCGAACAACAGGTGTGCCAGCAGGGCCAGAAGTCGCCACAGAGGGTCAACTGATACTTGGATTAAACCTTGGATCAATAATTAAACTTGTTAGAGCAGACGGATTTCCATGTCCGGTATTGCTGGAACGTACGGACGAGGCCGTGAGCACGACTTGAACGCAGGGATGATGGTCGATCGCACGACCATCGCGTTGCATCGTGGTTAATCCCTTGCTGGCGGGCAAGCTGAAAGTTTTGAGCGTAGTGATCCCAGTGACTCG
Source organism: Phylloporus rhodoxanthus (assembly GCA_038091195.1). Lineage (NCBI taxonomy): Eukaryota > Fungi > Basidiomycota > Agaricomycetes > Boletales > Boletaceae > Phylloporus > Phylloporus rhodoxanthus. The sequence goes on along the minus strand of JBBPNZ010000044.1, from coordinate 1,138 downwards.
GGGTTCATCTAGCGGAACGTTCAGCGAATCAGCTACAGCGCGTGTGAACGACGAGGCCACCTATGGACACTCCTCGACTGATCAACCTTGAATGGGACACTGCCTTGCTCACACGCTAGCCACCGTGCGACACGGCAAAGGGAGAGGACGAGGACGATAATACGGGATGAGAAGTCAGCGTCTCGTGCGCTCCCACGAGCTATCAGCGCTGGCCCACTCAGGGGTCCGACGTTCACCATGCGCCCTTGCAATCACTCAAAAAGTCTGGAATCCAAGTCATTGATCTGTACCGCCTGCCGTCCGCCTGCCGGTCCAGCATGCGTGATACCCAGGACCTGCGTGTCTTTAGGGTTTGTCCAGGGAGACCCTGGGTCCCCCACACACACCAAAAGCCGAATTACTCTCTCCACTCTCTGTACCCCTAGCTCGGGTGGTACTTCACGATGCTGTCGCTCTCACCCAACCATCTTCCACGGCCAGAGCCTGTTGGAACCTTTCATGGGCATAGCGAGATCGTCTGGTCCGTCGTCTTTCTCCCAAACGGGAAAGAGCTCGTTAGCGCCTCCAACGACGGTTCCGTTCGTCTCTGGAACCTTGACCATGCATCCGAAGTCATCCTGGGGAGCAGCAACGGCGCGGTCTTTTGCCTTGCTTTATTCCCGGACGGACGGCTCGCCAGTGGTGGCCTCGATAGATCCGTCAACGTCTGGGACATGGATGTCCTGGGGGCAGTCAGCGGTCCTTGGAAAGGCCACACGGCCAGTGTCAGATATCTAGACATCTCAAGTGACAGCCGCTACCTGGCGAGTGGATCACTCGATCACAAGGTTAACATCTGGGATACCAAAACTGGACGCATCGTGCGAGACGAAACCTACCTAACTGACGACAAGGAGATCAACTGCGTCAAGTTCTCGCAAAGGGACTGCAAATTACTCACAGGTTCAGAGGATGGTTGCCTCCGCATCTGGGATTGGGACTCAGGGCGTTTGCTCGCCGGACCAATGAAGGCAGACACAACGCCAATCTGGGCAGTTGCCTGGTCGCGAGACGAAACCCAAATCCTCTCTGGCTCAAGTGATGGTGACCTTCGTCGCTGGCAGGCCTCGACGGGTCGCATCACTGGCGAACTAGTACA